>NJES01000131.1:0-34337 GCA_002591395.1 Ophiocordyceps camponoti-rufipedis | reverse complement strand
TTTTTTTGCTATATGGCACCGTACGTGCGTATATCTCGTCTGCTGCTCGGGGGGAGGAGAAGATGATGAGAAGGAGAGAGGGTTGGCGAGGGTGTCGTGTACGTGGGGGAGCCAGTGGGGGGGGTGCGGGGGTATGGGGGGGTGGGTGTAGTGGATGGTGTGGGGGGGGGGGGGGAGGGAGAGGGGGGGGGGGGGGGGGGTGTTGGGGAAACAGTATGTCGGACGAGGACGGCAGCGAGAGATGAGGTTGAGAAGAAGAGGTGGAGTCGAGTACGTGAGAAGACGGGGGGGGGTGAAGAGAGAGGCGTGAGAGGACGATGGACGATGTGAGGGAATCAAGAAAGAAGGATTACCAAGGAAGAGAGTGTGTATGGTGGATGGAGTATGATGTATGAAGGAGAAAAAGAGCAGACAGCGGGCAGAAGAGCAGGCACGAGAACCAAGGCAGCGTATCACGCAGACTCCAGCCAGGGCGCACAAGGCCGTAACGAAGCAGCCAGACCGGTAACCGTCGGTGTCGGTCGGTGACAGTGACAGCTTATTATAACCAACGGGCCACCCGACAAACATGGAAGCCTGCACAACGCCTGTCGACGGGAGAGCCGCCGCCAAGGAGACGGAGGTCCGGGGCATCTGTGGTGTATGTCCATGTGTGTGTGTATGTTGTATGTACGAAGATGTAGGTGCCTGGATGCGCGCATGTGACGGTTCCGTGGGTGCGTCTTGCATGCATCCTGTCCCTGGCCAATGCACTCTATCTGCGGGGAGGCGGCAGATGAGGTGCTGAAGACGAGAGGTCTGCCGTGGAGGGGATGGATCAATGACAGCACCACCCGGGCCACTCACTCTCAGCGCCGACGATAGTAGTCACCAACAGGCTGGCAACAGCACACCCGCCTCCCCAACCAGAGCCCTACACCCTCCCTCACCAGGCCTCCCCATCGCCCGTTCCAACAATGGAATCATCCATCCCACGCCCGCACTCCTCCATGCAACATCCCCTTCCCGCTCCCTGCAAGGCACCGTCCTCGTCCACCCTTCCCATATCCACGGCCCGTCCACGAGCTCCATCCACGAGCTCCAAGACAGTTGCACAACCAACCCTTCTCCTCCTCTCCTCCTCTCCTCCTCTACTCCTCCTACGCTGTTCCTCCTCCTCCTCCTCCTCCTCCCCTGAGTCCATGTGGGATGCCGGTCCTGACTGCTGATTGAACGCCGTCCGTCGTCATCAGTCCTCCAGCTTCGTATTCTTCGGCATCGCATCTGACCAGTCATGGCCAAATCTCGACACAGCCCCATTCGCCCACACAGGACTGACTGTCTTGCCTATTTGCGTTCCCGAGGATGCATGCAAACAGAAACGATCAAGCACAGTCTGGCTCTGCTTCGTGTCGCCCAGGACACTCACACATACATATCGATTCCCCCAGCCGCCCCCTTCAGCCGAGTTTGTTGGCCCCGGCCCCTTTCTACCTATAGGCTATCTTACATCGTATGTAGAGTATGTATGCGCCTCAACCATGGACAGACAGCCTCACCTACCCAAGTGCCGCGGGAATGCAACCCTTTATCAGCCCTCAAACAGATTCGACACTCCCTCCAGTGCCTCGGGCGTCGCCCTTCGCCCGCCCGCCGCTCCCACGCCTGCTGCCGCCGGCTCCTTCATGAAGCCCTGCGCCATCTTGCTCCGAACGGGTCTCTTGCTGCTACGGGCCGCGTTGCCGAAGCCCGTGCTCTTCGTCAGCTTGCCCATCTCCGACACGCTCACGCCCTTGAGGTCTTTGAGGAGATCCATCACCACCGCCCGCTGCTGCCGAGTGTGTGATGCCGGCTTTGACATGTACGGAGACAGTCGATCCATGTCTCTGGCGTGCACGTTGGGCAGCGACAGCAGCACATTTTGTGGCGTCGACGTCAGCGGTCCGTAGTAGACCAGGATGGCCGCCATTAGCGACGCCAGCTCCTTTTGCACCTCGACGAAGTGAGGCTCGTTGAACGACGTCACGCACGCCTTGAGCACGTCCGACGACATGTACTCGCGGATCGCAGACGCCAGGTCCGACGGCACGCTCAATGTCTTGTTGTTTTCGTTGACGCCGCCCGTTCCGTCGGCACCGCTTTGAGCCGGCTCGACGTGAAACTCGGGCACGAGCGATATAAAGAGTCGTATAGTCATGCCGCAGCAGCGCGTGTCTCTCATCCGGATGCCGTGCGTGCAAAACATAAGAAGCGGCTCGACAATCTCCTGCCTCGAGATGCAGAATTTTCTCAGCGAGGTGCTGGCGTCGGCGCCCTTCTTGGTGGGATCCAAGAAATCCGCAACCATCATCATCGCCGTGTAAGTGACCTGGCGAAGGATGCTCTCCGCCTTCATCTCCTCCCGGAGTCCCGCTTCTCCGTCTGCCTCGACCGTCTGCTGCTGCTCCAGCTTCTCCCATTCGCCGTGAATCTTGGCATCCATCTGTCGGAAGCAGGTAGCCATCAACTCTGGAAGGAATTGCTCTCGGCAGCCCACCGGGCAGTCGTCGACCAAGCAGCGAACGACGCTCAGCAGGTGGCTCTGCTGATGCGTCGACAGCCATATCGAGTCTCCAAAAAGCGCCGTCGACAACGGCCCCGACAAGCCTTCGATGCTGTAAAACTGTAGATCCAGCCGGCTCATGCAGTAGATGGCCGCGTAAGCCGTCTCTCTGACGAAGCGCACTGAACCACGTATAGTCGACGCCAGACCCTCAATCGTCGTCTTCTTATCCACCACCCGAGCGTAGAACTCGTCCTTGCTGCCCTCGGATATTCCTGCCTGCCAAAACCGATCGCTCAAGATTCTACCGACCGTCGGCCGCATCTCTCCAGGGAGACCCACCCAGTTGTCGGGATTGTGAGTTGCGTGGGCAAACCTGCGATGAGTTGGTCTTTCGTCCGATGTAAGTCAAAGGGGGTCAAGTACCTGAGATACTCGAGCAAGTCCGCCAGGATGTTCGCGAATCCGTCTTCCCATAGGGCATGTGAGGCTTGGAACGCCGGGGAAGCTTTGTCGAGCCGCTCGACCGAGAAGGCGAGAAATGACTTGGTGGGCCGCAAGGGCAAGGCCTGTGATGTTGTCAGTGATTTGAGCCCACGTAGAAACACGCGCCAGATCGAAGCGATATTCGTACCTTGAGTCTGTCCTCCAACTCGTTCTGTAGTGCAAGGCCCTCGGCATCGAGCTCAGTAGCGCCCCAGTCCGAGATAAGGTGAGCCTCGCGGCTTGCCAGATACGCCTGAGCCTTGTCCAGGCCTAGGAACTGGCAGAATGTGGAGTAGGAGCCAAGCGACGCCCTGACGTCGCCATCCTGCCAACGCGCCTTGACCGGCTCGACGAACTGAGACAGCTTCTGCACCTTGGTCTGCGTGTCGAGCTGGCCGGATCGATGACTGCACATAAAGTCCATCAGCATGCATTTAAGAACGCAAAAGAGGGACGGGGCCTTTACATGATGAGGAAGAGAAAACTCCTGTACGCCAGGCATCGCTTCTCATCCAAGGCGCCGGACGCCATCATCTCACTCACGCGTCCTTCAATCTGATCGTACACGCCCTGCAACCAGTCAGCGAAGTCGGACGCAACTTGGACAAATCACCTACCAGAAGATGGTCGGGCATCTCGGCCGCCAGTCGCTGCAGCTCAACCATGCTCTCTCCTTGCAAGTCCCTTACGCTGTCGTTGTACGCGCGATACTCGGGCTCCAGGGCCGGCCATGTCATGAGAATGTGCTCCAAGACTTTCAGCATGAAGTCTTTATTGTCGCTCAGAGCCGTTGTTGAAAAGAAGACAAGCAACTGTAGCGCCCGTTTGCGGATCCAGGGATCCTGTCGTTTCCACGTCAGCACCTCTTCCCACGGACTGACGGGTTTGAGGAGCTTCACCTCGAAATGCATCTGCAGCAGCTTATCACACCAAGACTCGAGGATGGCCTCTACCTCGGCAGCCGGCTGTTCCTATGCTGAGTTTAGTCACGGCATTTGGCAAGGAGTGGTAAAGTTCACATTGCTCAGCGCATGGTGCCGTTTCCATTTCCTGTACCCCTTGAGCGCCGCCTCGATCAGAGTGAACTGCGCGTCAACCCTCAGGGCGGGCATGGAATGCTTGACGTAATTTTGCTCTGTTACTGTTAGCTGCGTCTATCAAGGCAAGAAGAAGCCCATGACTCACTGCTGAAAGATGGCTGTCCGTCATAGAGCTTCTCCAGCGCGTACTCTGTGCTGCCCAGGATATGCTTGACGGCATCCAGAAGCCTCAGCCTGACTATGAGCTCCACGACCTGACAGCTGTATCTTCGATAGTTGCCGAGAAAGGCATGGCGCTCCGGCATGGTATCAGTGTCTTCCACGAGGAAGAGATAGGTAGGGTCGGTTGTGCTGTCTGGCAGATTCTCAAAACGCACAAGCCTAGAGCTGCAAACGTCCAGCAAAGGGCCGATCATCTGGCTGACAAGCTCGCTTTGTGCCAACGTCTTGTGTCCAAGTATTCGAGTCCATGTGGAGAGTACCGGAATCGAAACCATGAGGCTCGGGTTGCGAACGACGAGGAGAAGAAGATGCAAGAAATCTGCATTGGCGGCATGCTGTGGAAGCTGCGTGGATTTGCGTTCAAAGTAATCCCCGAGAGACGACAGCATCTACGCAGACTGTCAGCGCAGAAGACGACCCGGGTGTCGAGATGGCAATCATACCTCGGAGAGCTTCTTGGCGATCTGGTACTTGTCTTCGTCGATGTCCTCGGGGTCTACCGTCGCCCACTCCAACAGACGCCTGCATAGCTGAACGGGCTCGATGCTGTACATCGGAGCAACAAGCTGAAGGAACTCGTCATCGGTGAAGTTATTGCGGCTATAGAGGGAATGCAAGGCCTCGAGCGCGGCCTTGGGACAAAGTCAACGTCAGCAAGGATGCAGTTTGTGAAAGGCGGAGGGGCTTCGGGAGCTCTCCTGACCTTCTGAACCTCGACATGGGGCGAAGCGAGACCGGCGGTCATGACATCGACGCAACGTGCAGCAGAGATAGCCTTGGGAATGGACCAAGACATGAGCGATAATAAAGTCGAGAAGCCCTTGACGGTGCAGGACTTGACTTGCTCGTTGTCCTTGGCGTCCGAGTTGAGGCAGAAGCCGAGAAAGTCGGAGATGCGGCTGAGCCAGCCTTCGGGGCCGTGGCGCACATCAGGACC
Source organism: Ophiocordyceps camponoti-rufipedis (assembly GCA_002591395.1). Classification (NCBI taxonomy): domain Eukaryota; kingdom Fungi; phylum Ascomycota; class Sordariomycetes; order Hypocreales; family Ophiocordycipitaceae; genus Ophiocordyceps; species Ophiocordyceps camponoti-rufipedis. The sequence goes on along the minus strand of NJES01000131.1, from coordinate 29,131 downwards.
CGGCTGCCGATTCGCAAAAGCCTCGGCGAGGACAGCGGCCGAGGTAAAGATCTCGACGCACGCTTTACTCAGGACACCCTCCCTCATCGTGACGACGGAGTCGTCTCCAGAAAAGACCTCGTCAGACAGCATCTCGAGAACAAACATGACAAACTCCTTGTGGGCGGGCGAGTCCTGGACCTGCCATAGCCGTACGAGCATGGCGTCCATGTCCATCCACTCGTCTCCCCACCACCGCTTGGCCAGCTCGACCCAGATCTGGGCCGTCTTGTTTCTCAAGTATGCCGGATCCTCTATCGAAACCGCCTGGCTCAGCTCGAAGACGAGGCTGCGCAAGGCCGTAGCTTGTTCGTTGTTGTACGTGGCACTCCTGAAGCGGACGGCGTGCTCAAGAAGTGACAGGGCGAAGTGGCGAACGACGGGAGATTGGCTCTTGTCGGATGCCAACAGATAACCCTGGAAGGGTGCCTCTGGAATTTCCTTGACCTCCTCGAGAAAAGACTGAGCCTGTCTGCGGGATTCATTGCCGGAGTAGGGGCTGTGGACCACCTCGAGTGCTTGGTGGATCTTGGGCAGAACGTCTGTGTCGGCCTCGCCGCTCGAGCCAGCCGCCGGAGGCATGATGCCTCCGTTGACCGACATGACTTGGGCGGCGAGATATAGAGCGTAGGCGAGGTGAGGCGGCGTAAGCGTGGGGGCCAGCGATGTCGGTGGTTTCGTCGTCTTCAGAAGTCAGAGGGATGACGTCGAGACATCGGCCGCGTGTGACGAGGAAGCGATGCGAGGCTGAAAGATGGCTGGAGCGAACGATTTCAGTGGTGGTAAATGGTGGCCAGTTGTGGGCAACGAGGCGGTCGAAGTCACGAGCCAAGGGTGTAGAGGAAAAATCGAGGAGAGCAGAAAGCAACGATGCGCGAACGAGGCGGTCCCAAGACGAAGTCCAACGCGCAGTAACAGGGCCAGGAGAAGATGCACTCAGGGAGAAGGGAAGAAAGTACGGCCGTGCAGAGGAATATGAGCGATCGGCGCAAAGAAGTGAAATGTGGTGTGGACGCAGGCTCAGATCTCAGCACGAAGAAGGGTGACAAGAGGTGGGTGAGAGGTACTCGATAGGCAGCCTCGCCTGTTGCCTGCCATTAATAACTCCAGTCTTTCGCCTTTTCTACTAAAGCCTCGCGCGAGCCTGGGCAAGTGACTGCCAAAGTGGGGTACCAGAGAGAGGATCAGCAAAAGGTAGCTGGCCAGGTTATTTCTGTGGCGCGGATACTCCGAGGCTGCGAGCAAATGGTAGCCGAGCGAGTTGGGATACACGTGCAGCCCTTCTGACGCCATCGAGGCTCGGGACCATCAGCGGACGTCGGCTTTACGCAATCTCTCGTCTGAAATCGTACGCGGCGGGGACAATTGGCCTTCAATCACTGTCTTTGGAAGAGTGCGTGACGGGCCGATGAGGAGGATATGCAAGTACCGACCTTTCAACCGATTCTTCTTTCGGCTCCGTGCTTGCCGCTCGAGCCTGACTTGGATGGGCGAATCTAGGACGTGAAGCCTCCCTGGACGTCTACGACGAGATGATGCCTGAGTATTCGTACGAATACCTAGGCAGAGCAGACGAACGGACCCTGTTGCCATTACTCGCAGCCTGCTCGGCAGAGCGATCCGGCCTGGAACGCCAGCTCACTCGCTGCCCACCTCCCACAAGCACAGCAGCTTGTCATAAAAGCTGGCCGACACGCATAGCAGGCCCTCGCCGCTCTCTTCCGCCACAAAATCCGAGGCATAGTTCATGCTGCGGTGCGCCTCGAACCGCGTCACGGCTCTGCAGGACCAGTGCACGCCGTCCGCATCACTCATCAACTCCACAAGCTTGGGCCCTGCGTGCATGCAGCTGGCCAGGATGCGAGCTCGCCAGGACCCGTCATCACGTAAACGAGTGTCGACCAAGCTCAGCCGCCAAACGCCGCCTTGGAGATTTGTGTCGCAAACGAGACGCGGCCGCCTTACGCCCTGCTGTCGGCCAGGATCATCCATGGCAAATACACGTAGGTGATCGTCGTAGCTTCCTGTCGCCACGAGCCGCCCCCCGTCAGCGGACTGCAGGGGCAAGGGAAGTATTGCCGTCACCCCGGCGTCGTGTCGGCCTTTGACGGTGACGGAGGCGTGAGGCATCTGGAGGCCCGAGGACGCGTCCCACGAGCACAAGGCGTATCGGAGGGAACTATCATCGCCACCGCAGTAGACGGAGACCGTTTGCCCGTCATCAGCGTCCATTGGGGGCGATAAGGCGATGGACCACGCTTCCAGCGAATTCCCCACGTCCAAGGGTGTGCAACTCTTGATGGTCCAATCTCGACCCAGATGTAGCAGCCTGGCCGCTCCGCTGGAGTCGGTCACGGCCATGACATCGTCGAGTACGGGATGCCAGGCGCATTGTAGGAAAAGGATGTCGTCTGCCACGCCGAGGCATCTGCTCACGGCGAGTTGGCGCAGAGACGCACGCTCACACCCAGCGTCATCGAGCCTAAAGACTGACAGCGTTCCGGTACTGGACACGGCAGCCAAGACGCCTCGATGGTCGTCCTGTCGCGGATGGAAGCGCAAGTCGAGTACGGCAGAAGGCTGCGGGACGGTTTGGATCTCCGAGCTGGCCATCAATGTTCGCGTCAGCTCCTCATAGAACAGCGGGCGTCCAGTGTGAGCTTACATGTCCTTGTCCTTCGTCCGGAAGACCACCAAGCTCCCATCTCGGCTCTGCGTTGCACCAGCCTCAAGTGCCTGTACCAGATTGTACGTTCCCACCACCAAGTAAGAACTGTCGAATGGACAAATTTGCAGGCAACTTGGCGGCTGATCCAGCAATGACGACGTCTTGGGCGCGATGGCCGCCATGAACTATGGAGGTAGGTTGGACAACCGCTTCAAACCTTTGAGTGTTTGCTTCTCTGCCAGATACCTGTAGGCAGATATCGATGTATTTGCCTACTATCTGAGTGCTGAACATGAAGCGCTGAGCCAGAGATGGATTTCGATAGCACCTTACTGCGGGCCTATCTGTGGGTACCTACCTGGACCGACCAGCCTCACGGAACCTTTTGCGTCCCGCCTTCCTCGACATGCCCGACGGCCCGCGCCGGTGTCAAGGAGAGAGTGTCACCGGTTACCCGGAAATATATCCTCCTTCTCTGCGCCTACTAGAGCCTGCCTGCTTGGAGGGCAGTCCCCATTTCGGTTATATCGTAGAGCTTTTCTTGCCTTGTATATCAGCGTGTTATCCGCCCTCCGTCGTGCGTCTCTTTCATTGTCTGTGATCGCGTTGCGGCTGGCTGGGATAGAATTACATTCGCACGAATACATATCTACATACAAAGCAGACCGTCCTTCATCCCCTTCAGCGGCCGCGCATATCTTGTACGAACACGAATCACGGCTCACTTCTTGCCCCCGCTCTCTTTGTCCTACCCGACAACATCTACGAATACTCAGTATCTCAAGCAGCGCTCTTTAGCGGCCGAAATGAACTCGGACGATTCAGATTTCTACGGCATGTGCCTCTTTTATCCCATACTCCATATGGCCCAAGGACCAGAGTACAGCTTGCCGAATCAGACAAACAGATGCTAACGCAATTCGTTGACCGACGTGTAGGTGACGATGCGCTGAAGCGCGAACTTCAAAGCCGCGTGGACAGGTTTGATACTGATCAGTGGCATCGGTCGAACGAGCAAAGTCCCGGATATCCCCTGCGACAAGAAAGTCTGGTCAGCGAGACCCGTCTGCACAATCCGTACGCGGGCGTGCCGTATGCCTGGCAGCTGACGGAGAGGCTGGACGACTTTCTGACGCGGCTGCCACCGGCTACAACGGAACAAGGGGAAAATGTGCCATGGATCTATATTTGCAACCCATACATACCGCGGCTCGGCCGGCGACCTGAGAGCAGCAGCGTACAGGCCAACGAGGACGAAGCCCCCGCCGAGGAGGGTGGCCAGCTGGAGCTCGTCGTCCGGGGTGGGGAAGAGAGGCTCCAACTCGTATCCAATTTGCGTGACAAGATGAGGCGGGCCGAGGAGAGCGAGCCTGCCATCGAGAAAGAGATGCGCAAGGAACGCAAGCAGGCGGTGCGGGACATCTTGACGTTGGCCCACGCCGCCAAAGTTCGCACAGGCAAGGTACGTGAGATGAGAATGATACAACATCATACAGGCTTGCCTGACAACAGTTTTCGTTCAAGTGGATGCTATTCTGCTCACAAAGCGAGGTCAACGAGATATGGGAACTGGTAGCCAAAGCCACGGCCAACAACGAGCTGGGCATCGCCGCCAAGGTTGCCCCTCGCTCCCCAATGCACGATCAGCGGAGAGACCGGCTGCTTTGCGTGTATACCGCCGATTTCCGCAACAAGGCCGATGTTGGCCGAGTACTTCGCAGGCTGAGGGAACTGAAGCTGGTCGAAACCAGGTCTAGGCGCATCTACTACAAGCCTGGTGAGTTCTATTCAAACAACACGACGGCGCAGCTTCTCACATGATCAGATGTCTTTACCTATATTGGCATCTCGCATGGGAACCCCTGGGGTCTCAATGCCTCCATCTACACCTCCAAGGATGAGTTTGACTCAGATGCGATGGACTGGGAAGCGTCGCAACGCGAGTGATGTTCACTACTCTCCGGCGGATGCAGGCGAGCACCGGTCTGCCCAGGACGCAGAAGAATACACTCCCATGCGGGCGGAGAAAATCCGCCCCAAATCAGGGCGTGAAAACTACAGAGTCGCTCAAGGTGCCCATAATCCAGGCGCCTGTAACCATGTGCCCGTGGGCATGCGCCGCCAGCGACGAGATCCGATGTGTATGCTCTCATGATGAGAAATATTCCACGATGCGAAGTTGCGGGTCAGGGCTCGCTATAAGAGACCAGCCCTGTGTCAGGATCCAGCGGTTTGAGCGGGAGGACGAGGCGATAGGCGCTGTTGCCGTTGAGGTAGTAGCGATGTAACTTCTTTAACCGTGAGAAGCCCAGACGCTCGTAAAGACGCATGGCCGGAAGGTTGGTCTCCTCCGTCTCGAGAACGACCTCGTCGGCGTGGCATGTGGCCATTGCCTCGATGGCCCGCTCAACAAGGGCAGTGGCAACGCCGTGGCCGCGGAAGGGAGATGCCACGGCCAGCATGGCAATGTATCCGCGGCGCGTGGGCGGTGAGTGAGACGAGTGGACTTCGAGCTTGCAGACGACGACGCCGACGAGAGACGCGTCTGCAGGGTTGACGGCCTGCGAACCATATTAGACGGGCGTCTCGGACAGGGTAGAGGCGACAGACCATGAAGCAGAGGTGTGCCCATTGGTAGAGAAAGTACCGATAGACGTAGATGCTATAAGGCTCGCTCAGGTCGCTGGAGATGAGGGCGCGGATTGCAGGAAGATACTGCGACTCCAGCCCGTGTTCGTACTTGACGTAGCGAAGCTCCTTGGGCAGGCCGCCTTGGGCGGCCCGGAGCATGATGGCAGCCACGAGCCCAGAGGCGAGCGCGATCGATTCAATGGGGGCGGAAGCCGAGGGACGGAGAAGGGCCGGCAGGAAGAAGGATGGACGGCGGGTGAGGCTGTAGGCGGAGGAGCTGGAGGAGGCTCGAAGCTGACGGGGAGATGGCAGGCTGGGCGGCGCAAGGGATGCTGAAGTCGCGCCTCGAACTGGCGCGTCGCGGATCCGACGCGAGGGGCGAAGGGGCGAGACAAGGGAGACGAGGAAGGGAGAGGCTGTCTGTTCAGCACATATTCATAGGTAGGATGGTGTTGGTAGAAGCGGGAGGAGTGCGTTGCCGTCGCAGACCGAATTGCTTGACGACAAGGAATCAACGGCATGCTGACGAATCCATCAAGATCTGTAGACTGTGGGGAAAAACTTCGGGGTCGCGCTAAAGACAAGTCGGATCGACGATGGATGTTGGGGCCGTTGAGCAACGTTGATAGGGGACCCTATCTCCGGGATTCGGAAATCATCCATCGCTATTCGTACGAGGGAGGTGTGGCGAGGCAAAAGGAAAGGGCTGCGTTTTCTCTGAAAATTGGGAGTGTAAATTGGGCGGCTCCATTGTAAGTACCTGTGTAGGTGTGTTTTGGGAGTGTCTGTAGGGTAGGTAGGCCCGGAGTATGTATATCTCGACGCAAGATGTTCAGAGCGGTCACGGATTTCATACGTACGAGGTCCATATCCTCTCGCTTCCCGTCTGCGAATAGGCGAATATCTATCAAAGTTTTGCTACCCGCCTTCTCACCCTTCACTCGCATTTCTTCTCTACGGATATTCCTCTAGCCGGGTCACACGCCGACTCCAGCTTGCCGAGGCGACCCATGCGCTACCGGATCTGGCGTCCGCAGGAGCGGGAGGCCGAGGAGTGAGACAAGCCAGAACAAGACCTTGGCAAGAAGCACCGCAAGAACCGCGGCGAGCGAGGGAGCAGGCCTCCTCGGAAGGAAGCGGCCCGCTGCCTCCGACTGATGAAAGCGGCAATCGGTCGACGGCTGTCGCCACCGCCACAAGCCACAACGTGCTGCTCATCCCACGAGCTGTCCAGAGGAGGGATTCTGTCGGCAGTAGGTCCGTCTGCATATCTACCTACACCTGCCTAGATGGAGGATGGCTTGCCCGACTCGGTCGTCCACTGGTGCGAAGGCTACTACTGCGTTCTGACTGTTGCCACGCCAAAGGGAAAGTGCACGGCTCTCCGCGGGGTACAACCTCCGGCCCGCCCTCCAAGAGGCCGTCCGTCGACATCCGACAGGCTCTCGGCGAGGTCGGCAAGGCATTAGGTCGCCTGTCTACGCTCAACGTTCGTCTGGTTCTTCATCTCGACCGCCAAACAGCCTCGCGAGGCCACGACATCCCCGCTGATTCCTTCGTCCACGAGGCGCTTCCGGCCAATAGCCGCATACCCTCGACACCATGGATGTCTCGCTGCGACGCCGCCACCCCTCAGCTCAGCAGACGCAATCCCAAGCCAACGCCTCTGAAGACAGTGGGATACCTCGAGAGGACAGCACGGCTTCGCCGCCATCGCCGGCGGTACACCTCGATGTTGTCGAACCTGTCAAGGTCGTCGACCGCGCCACAAAGACGCGGAGGCGCCGCAACACGCTCATCTTCCTTCTCGGCGGTGTCTGCGGTCTCTTCGCCGCCGGATTTCTCGCACAGAGCCATGACTTCATCGAGTTCGGCGACCTCACCATGGATAGCTTCTTCGACGTCCTTCCCGCCGGTCTCGTCAAAGACATGCGAGACCTCGTCCAGGGCGAGCGTGATGTCACCGACTCGTACGACTCCTTCTCCGTCGGCCTCAAGGCCCGGGCCGAGGGCCTGGATGCCCATCATCCCATGATAATGGTGCCGGGCGTCATCTCCACCGGACTCGAGTCTTGGGGCACCGCCAACTTCTCACGCCAATATTTCAGGAAGCGTCTATGGGGCAGTTGGACCATGATGAGGGCGCTAGTTCTGGATAAGGAAATATGGAAGAGGCACATCATGCTCGATACCCGCACCGGTCTCGATCCGCCCTCGGTGAAGCTTCGCGCAGCTCAGGGCTTCGACGCTACCGACTTCTTCATCACCGGGTACTGGATCTGGAATAAGATCTTCGAGAATTTAGCCACTATTGGCTATGATCCTACTAATTCCTTTACGGCTGCATACGACTGGCGCCTCTCTTACCCGAACCTTGAAGTCCGTGACCAGTACTTTACCCGCCTCAAGTCATATATCGAGACGGCCGTTGCCTTTAGCGACCGGAAAGTTGTACTTGCCTCGCACAGCATGGGCAGCCAGGTCATCTTCTACTTTTTCCACTGGGTGCAGTCGGAGCAGGGCGGTCACGGCGGCGAGGATTGGGTAGATCGCCATATTGATTCCTGGATCAACATCAGTGGCTGTATGCTCGGCGCCGTCAAGGATCTCACGGCTGTCTTGTCCGGCGAGATGCGCGACACGGCTCAGCTCAACGCCTTTGCCATCTATGGCCTCGAAAAGTTTCTCAGTAAAGAGGAGCGCGCCAATATCTTTCGGGCGATGCCAGGGATCTCGTCGATGCTTCCAATCGGCGGTAATCTCGTCTGGGGAGACCTGAACTGGGCCCCTGACGACTCTCCGGATCAGTCCTTTTCCTTTGGTTCCATCCTCAACTTCAAGCCCGGGTCGAACTGGACGACGCCCGAGAAAAATCTGACCATTGAAGAATCTTTAGACTATCTCTTCCGCACTGCCGACGATTGGTACGGGAAGCAGATTCGAGGAAGCTACTCTCATGGCGTGGCGCAAACGGCGGCCGAAGTCAAGGCCAACGAGAAAGATCCGAGGAAGTGGATCAATCCGCTTGAGACGAGTCTGCCAAACGCGCCAAATCTCAGAATCTACTGCTTTTACGGCGTTGGCAAGCCTACTGAACGGGCCTACTACTATCGCCCTCCGGACCAGCCCGCGGCCACCAACCTGACCATGACGATAGATACGGGGCTTACAATGGCGGAGGGAAAAGTCGACCATGGCGTGGTGCTCGGCGAGGGCGACGGCACTGTCCCGCTCCTGAGTACGGGGTTCATGTGTAACCGCGGATGGCACATGAAGCGATACAACCCGGGGCAATCGCGGATCACGGTGGTGGAGATGCCGCACGAGCCCGATCGGTTTAGTCCTCGCGGCGGGCCCAACACGGCAGACCACGTCGACATCCTGGGGAGGCAGAATCTGAACGAGCTCGTCCTCAGAGTGGCGGCGGGCAAGGGCGATACCATCACCGACTACATCGTCAGCAACATTCGGGAGTACGCGGCCAAGGTCAAGGTGCAGGACGACGACTAGACGGATCTTTTTCCTTTACTCTGGGAGGCTTCATTTTCAACATCGGCGGCGCTCAGTAGCGTGGATTCGATATACCCTCTGGTGACTGAGAGATGGAGAAGGCACTTGAGTGTAGAGGGAGTGTTTGTATGTCGACACATTACTGCAAAGTCAAACATGGCATACGAAGTACGGGTGAGACAGGTTGAGGATCAGGGTTCATGTAGTCACAGCCTCGTGAGACGCTGGCGAGGCTCGAGTCTGGGGAAAGGTGTGCGATGAGGTCACAAGACAGCTGATCACTCCAGTCCGAAGTAGCCGATAGGTATTGCTGTACCGAGACACCAACGGTCGGCTACCCCATCTGTACTAGCATGGTACTAGCATGTACAGACTGGACGGGATGCTTGACGCAGGAGCATTGGACGACGTCCTTGCCCCCTGTTTAAAAGCGAGTCGACCAGTTTCCGCATCCTTTTGGTTGAACAAGCCTTCTCCGCCTCGTTCTCTTCTCTGTTTCTTCTCACACCAGGTAGAACGGCTACCCTTATCCATCTAGGCACAAACAACTACGCTTCTTACGGCCTCGTCGACGTCGGGTCTTGGTCGGTACTACTCACGAGCCGGTCCGCGCGGCAGGCAGCAGAACCTATCTCGTCTAGGCGCGGCAGCACGCCAGGCCCCATCAAGTCAAGCAGCCTCGCTTCCGGACTCGACACCCGGTCTTCTTTGTCGTCTCCTCCGTCTATCGCAGCAGAAAGCGAGACCGCATCTCTAGCAGTCGTCGGCGCTCCTCTGGCAAGCCGTCGCAGATAATTCTCCCTTGCCGCGCCGATGCCGCCGCCATCACCGTCTCGTCAAGCCAGCAGACATGGGGGACGTCGATGAGCCCGTCCTTTCTCCCGCGCTCGCCGGAAGCTTGTGGACAGGTGCGTCGGCAAAAGTCCACTTGCCTCGAGACAATTGGCCGAGCTGACCACAATCTCGGCAGAGCTTGGCGTGCTCCTCTCAAGCACTTGCGAAACTCACGAATCCATCGACGACGCGCTGCGAGGCTGGCTCGACGTCGCGACGCAGCTTCGCGTCCACGCTCCCTACTCTCAGGACGATGTGGCGGGCTGCGCACAGATGCTACTGGAGAGCCGGCTCTTCCAAGACAACAAGCATTATGTCCGCACGCAAATCATCCACAGCCTCCTGCAAGAAGATGACGACGGATTCCTGCACGCCATCGTCTGCCTGTTGCTGCTCGACGGCCAGAGTGACGAGTCGACCTTTCCTCGCATGTTGGACGAGGCCTGCTTCGCCAGGCTCCTGGAACTACTGAATACGCAGCGCGACGTTGCCGACCCGCGCCTATACCAATTGCTGTTGCAACTTTTGTACGAGATGTCACGCGTGCAGCGCATCGATGCCGACGACTTGATGCTTGTCCAAGATGACTTCGTCCACTGCCTCTTCCAAGACATCGAGGGCGACTCAAATGATGCGCACGATCCGTACCACTATCCCACCATCAGAGTTCTAGTAAGTCGGTCGGCGGGGGGAAGCTGATACCGACATGCTTGATGAATGCTGACGAATGCGCGGCAGCTCGTCTTGAACGAACAATATATGCTGGCATCTACCGACCCAGCCACGGATGTTGATGCCCCGTCCTCGCCGCCGCCGACGAACCGCATCGTCAAGTGCCTCAGCTTGCACGGCCCGCTCTTTCGTACCTTTGGGGAGAACATCATCTTACTGCTGAATCGTGAGACTGAGACGGCACTTCAACTGCTGATACTGAAACTCCTCTACCTGCTTTTCACAACAAAGGCCACTCACGAGTACTTTTACACCAATGATCTGCGCGTTCTCGTCGACGTCATCATCCGAAACCTCATGGACTTGCCGGACGAAAAGAATTCGCTGCGTCACACGTACCTGAGGGTCATGTATCCGCTGCTGGCTTACACGCAGCTCAGCGAGCCGCCGCATTACAAGAGAGACGAGGTACTGCGTGTCCTGAGTATACTGCGCGGCTCCGACAATGCCCACTTCGCGCCGGCAGACGAAACGACGCTGCGTCTGGTCGACAGGGTGGCCAAGGTCGGCTGGTTGGGAGGGGAATCCAACGAGGATAGGGAATCATGGGACCAGGCCAAGGTGGCGCGTAAAATTCTCGGCGTCAGTCTTTCACCGTCGCAGTACGCGAGCAGCGCTAGCGTCGATGATGTCGCGGGTGTGATGGAGAGGCCAGGCGTACAGACACCGAGCCGCGGTCATGCGGATGATGAAGCAGCCGTCGACACCGCAACGCCCGACCAGGTAGCGGTAGCCGTCAAGACGAAGAAGCCCCTGCCGGCCGTGCCAAGACACAGACACGGCATCCCGGTGACGCAGGTGGACGTCAACGGCGAGAGGAAGCGAATACCACCCAAGGCGCCACCGCCGCGTCGTTTCGGCAGGATGAAGGATGTTCAGCAACCTCCGGGCCCCTATTCCTGAGACGCGCACTCGTTGGGTAAGCCGAGCTCGGGAAGTCGCTTTGTGGCGCACAGGGAACCTCGCGAGAGCAATCGGTGCATTGGTTACGCAGCCAACTTGTTCAAGTCTGAATTACGACGAGCTCTACGATCACGGCGAAACGGCGTGTCACGGCTTCAAAAATAAAGATGGCGGGACGGGGATAGAAAGCGAAGTCGATGGGCTCGATGATTGGGTGAGCGCGGCGCGACCGGGAGTAAGACCATCTACGCTTCCCTTCTTGCACGTTTCCTTTTCTTTCTCTTTTTTCCCATCCAATTGGTTTCGTTCGTATCGTCGACAGAGAGGCTCCCCTTGTTCGGTGTTGAGACTACATAGCCGCTTCTTGCCCGGCGTTTAGGGGATTCGGATGTCGACTTGTTTTCATGCATGCAAGGCGAGCGACGTGTCAAGGGTCTGGGTCTGGGTCGGCAACTCTTCTTGTATCTCAGTTTCTTTTGTGGTTCTGTTGTTCCTTTACCCGTTCGTGGAACAGATGGGTCTCGGTGTGAGAGTTGTTCACACTCTGTGATACAAGAATTCCGGTTCCCCCAAAGAAGGGCCTCAAGAAGGGGTGTGCCAGATGGGAAAACGCAAGCTGTAAGCAAAGGCATTGCGGCCTGAGAGGAAATTCCAGTCAGGGATCCGTGAGCGGACGTCCGGGTAGGCCGGATTCGGCTACGGCTGTTGAGCACGGCTTGCAACGGAGTTGTGCTTGAAGTCGTCTTTGTAGCGGCGGCGGCGGCGGTGGTGGCGGCGGCGCCTCGATAGTCGAGAATTCCGTGACGATGCGTTTGAGGCTCTCGTCCGAATCATTCAGGGGATGGACGAGGCGAGAGGACGAGGCGAGATGACGAGGCTCTCTCTCGACGAGGTGACGTCATCAAGGGTCGTACCTGATTCGTCGGCAGGGATGGCCGCACCACTTTCAAGACGTCAATGTCTGGGCAGGTGCCACTAGGTAGCATCGGAGGGCGTCGGCGAAGCTGCTTACCCCATGTGGGCTACATGAGCGGTACTTGAGCACGGGTGAGCATCAGGGCCGCCGCATCGAACAACGTCTTTTCTTGTCGAGGTAGCGTCCGTGTACCGTCGCTTGGTCCGCGGTATTTGGCTGCCATCATCTCGTCATGCCGTCTGGTTAGGTTGCCTCTCTCTCTCCCCTCCCATCTTCCTGTCCAGAATCTGCTTCGTCTGTTGGGCATCGCCACCTCTGGTATTCGTGCTCGACGTCTTACTCATGTAAGCGTGGAAAGCCGGCTCCGTCGCTGGTCGTCGCCCGAACCTATTGTGGCTGGCGCACGTCTTCCCCGGGATACCTGCGAACACGGCCAACGCTAGAGAGTCAAGCAAAGCCTCCGGCATGATGGATCCCACTGCTAGTCTCGGATCGCGCCCGCCGCCGTCGCGCCAGGCGATTCATCAGACCCCGGAGTCCGATAATCTCCACCAGCATCATCATCGCCAGTCGCAACCTGTCCAGACTAAACAACAGCCACCACCACCACCACAACAACAACAACAGACCCCACGGCGACTGTCGGGGCAACAGGAACAGCAGCATAAGCAATCGCCGCCTCAGCCTCAGCCTCAGCCTCTTCCTCTGCCTCCGCAGCAGTCTCCTCAGCAGCAATCCTCTCCTCATCACCCACCACAACCACCATCACAGCCGCAGCAGCAGCCCTCGCCAACAACAGAACCCCCCTCGCCTGGCAGAATCAACGAGGACTGGGACGCCAGCCAGCGCCGCAGCTCCGTCGTCGACGGCCAGGCCAGATCCAGATCCTCCCCCGCCATGCAGCGCTCGGGCTCGTTCCGCAGTTTCGCCTCGGGCGATGACCGCTCCCTGCCGGTCCGCAACAACACTCTGAGGAAGAGAACTTCGATGCGGCGCAGCACCAGCCGTCGCAGCAACCGAGCAGGCAGCGTCCGCAGCCTTGCCGTCCAGACGGCTCCGGACTCGGATGATGCTTCCAACGCCTTCTATTGTCCCGTGCCAACCTCTGGCACGCCCACAGACGTCCTTGCGAATAGGTTCCAAGGTTCGACGATCCCGCAACCGCCCCCTTGCTGACACAGTTCATGCTGACTGTTCTTTCCGCCGCAGTATGGAGAAAGATACTCAAGGATGTCATCGCCTACTTTCGCGAGATACAGTCCCATTACGAGCAGCGAGCCAAGAGCCTCTTCAAACTCGTCAATCTCGGCAACAACATCGCCACTCCTCCCAACTTCCTCACAACCGGCGGCATCGACGACGCCCTGCAGCTGCTACGCAAGCACAACACCGCCGCCCTCCAGGAGGCTAGCAAGGCCAAGGAGATTGAGGACGACGTCATCCTCGCCTTGACCGGTCTGCGCAGCGACCTCCAACAGAAGATCAAGGAGATCCGGCACCTGGCCGGCGATTTCAAGAACTCGGTCGACCGCGAAATCGAAGGCACGCAAAAGGCGGTTCGGGCTCTCGCCGACGCCCTCGAGAAGACGGAAATCGACTCGGCCTATGCTACGGGCAAGCAGGACCCGTACTTGCTACGCCTCGCTGTCGACCAGCAGGTGGAGCGCCAGATGGACGAAGAGAATTACCTCCACCAGGTGAGACCGTTGACTAGGGCATCTTCGACCGTGTCAGCTGACGCTTCCCGGCGGCAGGCCTACCTCAACCTTGAGGGATCAGGCCGCGAGCTCGAGTCGATTGTCGTGGGCGAGATTCAGAAAGCTTACAATGCCTACGCCGGCATACTGAAGCGCGAGGCCGAGAACGCGTACAACGCCGTCGAGGAGTTGAGGCAGGGGCCCATCAACATGCCCAAGGATCAGGAGTGGAACCACTTTGTGAAGCACGACGATCAGATTATTGATCCCACCATCCCGATGCGATCCGCGGACCAGATTCACTATCCAGGCCAGGATCACATTGCCGCGTCAGAGATTCGCGCCGGCCTCCTCGAGCGCAAGAGCAAGTACCTGAAGAGCTACACGGCTGGCTGGTGAGTTCAAGACGGCGTTGCCTCGACGGCGCACCGGGTTGCTGACACTTTTCCCGTCTAGGTATGTGCTGTCGGCCACTCACTTGCACGAGTTCAAGTCGGCGGACAAGGCTCAGGCCCCCGTCATGTCGCTCTACCTGCCCGAACAGAAGCTGGGCTCGCACTCGGCCGAGGGCGGAGCGTCCAACAAGTTCGTCCTCAAGGGCCGGCAGACGGGAGCCATGCACCGCGGACACACGTGGGTGTTTCGAGCCGAGAGTCACGATACCATGATGGCCTGGTACGACGACATCCAGGTTCTGACGGAGAAGACGGCCGAGGAGAGGTGCCGGTTCGTACGCTCTCACTCGAGGAGCCAGAGCCGATCGTCGCGTCGGTCGGCCAGTAGCGACGGCATCGTCGACGAGGACGACGAGGAGCCATTCGCGGCCAACCGGATCGACGTCGCCCCTGAACCGGCAACCCGACGGCCCGAACCAGGTGGGCGGTTTCCATCCGACATCCAGACCAATACGCAACGAGGCTCACAGGCGCCCTCGTCTCCTTCTAGTGTAAACACGGGCCGTCGAGAGGATACGTTGGACGCTCAGCTGGACGCTCATGCCATTGCCGTCTCGGGAGCCGCATACGCCGCCTCGTCAGGAAGCGACGAGACTGGACATCAGCGGGATCATAGCCGCCGCCACTCGCTGCGAGAGGGCAGGGATGGAGCTGCATTGTCCGGTCACGGCCACGGCAACGGCGCGAAGCAGCCCGTCAACGGCCGGGCGGCTCGGAACAGCGGCAGCAGGACTCCCAGCTCCGCCGGTCTCGACTCGGCCGGGGCATCGCTGAGCCCGACGAGCATCAAGGGGGAACGCTCGGTGAGCGACGACGACCGGGCGCGTTACATGGACGAGCGCAAGTTGATCGACGCCGAGGTCGAGGCTCGAGGCGTCGACAGCCACATCAACGCCTACTGCGTCAACGGCGGAGCCGCCCCCAGACAAACAACCTCAGCCGGAAGCGTCCCTCGCTCCGAGAAGCGACTGTCGCTGCCCGAGGCGCAAATGGTGTCCCACGCCCTGGCCAGGGCCGAAACACCGTCGACGAAGCGTCCCGCCGTGGAACAGACGCCTTCCAACCTGCCCATGCCTGGCAAGTTCCCTCGCGGAGGCGGAGGAGGAGTCGTCTCGACGTGAGACGCTTGGGGGGGGGGGGAGGGGGAAAGTAACCCCTATCCCCCCCTTTTCTTTAACGCATTTATGTCTTGTGTTGGATTTTGTTGCAGTTTCGATTCCCCTTTGAGTGATGATGGCTTTTTGGCATGCAAAGGGGGGGTGGGGATGGCCCCCTTTTTCGGGACGTGATGATGATGGCCTGTCTATGTTATGCTGTAAGGAGGATGGTTGAGGCAGTCATTCGTGTGCGTTGAAGCATAGCTCGTTGATCATCATGACTGCTATTTTCGAATTACGTTTGCCAAAGCCGTCGCGTGCATCAATCACGAAATTGTTGGATGTTATCAAGGGTATCATGCTTCCATTGTCAAGCGAGCTGCGTAAATCATACAAATCCCATCAGTCCCTGTCGGGGAGAAGAGGATGTTGTCTTTCTGTGCAAAGTGTGCCGCCCAGTTTGGGGAAGGGGGGGGGGAGAAAGGAAACCCGAAGCCACCATGTAATGTAGTATCTGCAATGGGCAAGAGAATAGGTAACAAATTAGACCCGTTTAACCGGCGACGCGCATTCAGGGCTTGGGTATGCGGATAGTCTTGCTGGTCATGAGACAGCCGTGAATGAGAAAGATGAAGAGGGCGGGATGAAACTCGAGAGCCGAGGCTGGGAAGAAGACGCCCAGGGGCAAATCGTCCAAGATCCAGCCCTTGTGAAGCCAGTAGGCCATGAGGGCGTCGACGGCGAGAGAGGTTGGGATGGGGGTGCCTTCGAAGTAGGCGCTCTTTCCCGACGCGTCTTTGGGGAGGGCGGCGACGGTGACGTTGAAGCGGGCGAGGCGGGTGAGGCCGCAGAGGACGAAGAAGGTTAGGCCCAGCGTGTCGATGGGGGAGCGAAGGCCGAGGGTGAAGGCCACCATTGCGGGCGCGACGCCAAAGGAGATCTTGTGATGAGGGTGAGGAGATTAGCACCGTGAAGAAATCATAGAGTGAAGAAAAAGCCAAGAGGGGGAAGAGGGAACACACGAGATCGGCAAGCGAATCAAGTTCCTGACCCATGAGGCTGCTCTTATTCCGCCAGCGCGCCACCTTGCCATCCAAGAAGTCGAAGACAAGGCCAAAGGGGAGAAGCGCGAGGGCGAGCCACGCGTTGTCCACGTCAGTGGGGGAGCCGAGCGTGTAGCGGAGAGAGGAGAAGATGGACATGACGCCGCAGAAGCCTGCGGGGAGAGATGGGAGGTCAGAGGCGTCATCAAGCACGGGGGGATGTTTTGGGTCGAGGTTTGTACCATTCATCAGGGTGATGAGGTCGGCGAGATGCATGGCCCTCACGAGCGAGAAATGGCCAACCAGTTCGGAAGAGAGTAGCATCTTCTGCTTCTCCATGGCTAAACCAACATCACGTCAGCCCTTCTCTTCCCTTCACCAGCACGCTCACCCACGAAACACCTCTCTCTGCCCATCAGCTCGCCTCGGAAGAAACTCACCAGGCTGTCTGTGCGCTCCAGACCCCATCATTCCACTTCCCCGTCTCGACATCTTCTTCACGTCCATCAGCCAGCAACCAACGACGACAGCACACTAGCCAGCCAGACGCCCCGCGCAAGATCGAGAGGCAGGGTAAGAATGGGCGAGAGAAAACGTTGGGTTCAGGCAGAACAAACAAACGAAGAGCAGATTGGGGTGGGAAAGGGGATAAAAGACGATGCGTTGGTTGGCAGAGAAACCTGTTGGTTGTGCCTCAGCAAAAAGGAAACGTCCGCAAAAGAAAAAGGAAAAGAGGCGTCTTCCCCCCCATTTCTGCGGTCTCGGGTGAGCTTGTACCACACGCGTACTTCCACACGTGTCGCCAAGGCCCTGTATACTCCGCCTCTACCTTCTCAGACAAAGGGGAGTCGCATGACGTACGGCTCTTGGCAGCGACGCCCCATGGCGTCATGCCGCGATTCTCATCGTTAAGCGAATCACTGACGAAAAACACAATCTGACCTTCCCGACCCCATATTCATATCATGCTGGTATGCTATGCTGTATGCAACTGCTGCTCTCCTATTACCGGCTTGCTGTGTTCGTATTGCTTCCGCCTTGCTTAGCTTGATGACCTGCTCTCCATCCTTTCCTCCCTCCGAGCCTCAACTCGGCTTACCTACCTACCTATGATACGGTGCCATGTCCATTTCGGTACCTGCGTAAACAAAGTCGTCCTCCGACAAGGCTCCTAATCCTGACTGGTCCCAGCCTGGTTTCATCCCAATGATAAACGACGAAGAGAGCGAAAGATAAGATTAGAAAAAAAAAACCAAACTTCTCACCGCTTGATGAGCAGCGAGAATCCATCAACCCAAGAGCCGCACGAGCCCGAGACGCCGCAGATGGCGTATCCGCGCGGAGGAATCAACATATGCCTGCCCCCGGATGTCAGCAACGCCTCTCCGCCGTCCAATTGGCTTCACTTACGCCGATCCGCCGTGCGCGTTTCCAAACATGGCCGACTTGCGCCCGAGGCTCGTCATCACCTGCAGACCGTCGATCCAGAGGCCGGCCCTCACGATGAAGCCGGTCAGGTACTCTCCGCGGCGCCGATCTGCTCTTGTTAGTTGTACGTCCAACATGAAGCCTCTCTCCGGATACTACTCACCAAGCTCCACCACGTCTCCGTCCTTCTTACCACCCCTCTTCCCGAATAGCTGCGACGAATCGTCATCATAGACAAACTCGACTCCGTCCAGCGCCGCCCCGTGGTAGACAATGATGCGCGACATGACCCTGTCCTGCCTCGTCGCGCTGGTGAAGACGACGTCCTGCTCCTGGCTACCCGCCAGCTTGGACTCGCCCACCTTCTGGCTCTTCCACGCCGTACGTCCACCCCCCATCTTGACGCACGAGGCCTTTCCGGTGAAGGCCTTGATGTCGTTGATCGTCAGGGACCCGCCGCCGTGCGACATGATGCAGATCTTGACGCGGCCCTTTCTCTTATCCTCGGGCAGTCTCGATCGCAGGTCTTGCTCGTGGAGGGACATCTGCCGCTGCAGAGGTCCGCTATCGAGGGGAAATTCGATCCACGAGCCGCACACGCCATCGCTCTCGCCCCAAATCTCCACAAACGAGATGCCCGTGGGCGCCATGATGGTGACGCCGCCACCCTCGGTCGGGAAGGCCTGGACGCTGTCGTTGGGTACGGGTGGAGGGTCGCTGGGCAGCCGGAAGGCCGGGTGGCTCCGGAACCGCAGCGCGTCCAGCCGGTGCCAGCCGCACTCGTCGCCCTGAAGGGCAAGCCCGCCCTTGGACTTGGTCCGGGTCGAGTAGGCCTCGCGGGGAACAAATGTGCGGTTGAAGACGACATAATCCCTCAGCATTATGCCAGACTCCTGGTGCGGACAGCCGAAGAGGTGACCCGTCTCGTGTAGGTGAGCCCCGATGCCTATGTTGGCCGCCTCCCACGAACTTCCAGCGTCGTTGCAGTCGTTGGCGACGCAGCTCAAGTCGGTGGGCGTGCAGTCGGTGAAGGCGGGCACCACCTCTTCGAAGCAGCTGGGGTAGCTCTGCAGGCAGTGGGAGCCGAACACGGCCAGCTGCAAGTCGCCCGAGTTGCCGCCGAGTGCCGCGTGCCCCGTGATGGTCTTGGTGTTTGTGTCCCAGTGCGCGTCGAGCAGGAGAACCGACACGTAGTTCTTCTGCCCCGGAAGCGGCCTGAAGTGCTTCTTGACTGCGTCGGCCGCGATGCCGAAAAGCGCGTCCCTGTCAGTGCCCCGCTCGTTTTGCTGAGCCTTGTTCATATCCCGCAGCTCTGCCACCGTTTTATCCGAGCGGATGACGTGTATCCTCGCCTCTGATCGCATCGTCCCGTTTTCTCTGTCGCGGAGATTGGAGGTCCCGACCATCCACTCCTCCTCGAACCTGAAGGCGCGACGACCCAGCTTGTGCCGCCACATCTGCTCAGCGGTGAAGGCCTGCCAGAGGTAAGCCGCCATTCGGAACTTGTTGATGGCCGTCTCGAGGCCGTTGCCTTCCTTTTCCACCCTGGCGGGGACGGCATCAAAGACGGCGGGCGAATCGCGTCCCACGAGTATGGCGAGCTGCAGTGGCGGGGCGCTGAGCGTCGGCAGCATGTGCAGGGTCAGAAAGGAGGCGTGGATAGGGTTCGAAGAAATACTGTTGGCCAGTTTGGGACTTGAAAAGTCGAGCCTGAACTTGTTTGGTCCGGGCTGCAGGTAGAGCAGGACCTTGAAGTTGGATTCGCTGACCGGCCAGCTGGTGGGCGGGAAGCTGTCGTCGTACTTGCTCACGACGATGGTGCCGTCAATGGGAGGTAGGCCCGGCTCTCCAATAGTGCCATTGATGAGGAGAATCTTTTGGTATGCCTGTGTCCTTTGTTAGCACCTCTTCCTTGGCGCACGCAGTAGAAGAAAAGCGAGAAGACGAGAACATGACGCACCCACGAGTTTTCGGCAACATTGTGTACGCGCGGCGCATATTTGGACAAGGGCAAGCTGTTCTTGCCACTTAGAGAGGGAGAGCCGAGGCCCGACATCCCAGAGACGCTGCATCTGCTGCCGTTCAATTTAGAGCCCAGCACGGGGCGAGGCGGCAGGGGTTTGCCCTGGGGATTGGGGCTGTTCTTGACCTGCATGTCGAGAGCGGTGTCGGACTGTAGGGCAATGGAAGGGGGCGTAACAGAGCCGCTGGAAGGCGACGTCCCCTGGCTCACGGCGCCGTCACTGGAGCCGTCTGTGGAGTTGTCGGTGCGGAAGCTGGCCTTGGAGCGACGGCGGAGCTCTCTCAAGCTCATGAACCTCGGAGCCATGAAGGGCAAGCAATGAGCTGACGTGACGTGACGTTTGTCGAAGAACAAGGTAGCAAACGAGCGTCAGTCAAGCGTCGGAGTCGGCAAACGAATGAGCCAAAGCAATGAAAGCGACGTGCGGCAACGAGCGCGGCGGAGACGAGGTTCGTCAGACGGGTATCGGGTAGGATGGTGACGAGCTCGACGCCGCCGCCGACGCCGCCGCCCTCGTCGCCTTGGTTGAACGAGAGGGACAAAGGCAGAGGCGAAGGAGGCAGCCCGTGTTCGTACGAACAAGGTCGGTCGACGGTTTGAGCAGCGAGGCGCGCGGGGCGCGGATGTCGACAGCAGCTGGCGGACAGGAAGTAGGCCGGACGGTAGGCCGGACAGTATGTGAGCAGAGGGTAGGATGTAGGTAGGAGGAGGAGGAGGTTGGGGAGGATGGGGAAGAGGAGGAGGTGGAGGAGGAGGAAGAGGAGGAGGACCGACCAGACGAGTAAGGAGAGAGGAAAAGGACGTGGTTGACCGGCAAGACGGATAAGGCAGAGACAGGAATCCCCGAGGCAGGCCTCGCCATGGGCCGGTACCTGCCGGGATGCCAATTCGCAGGTTCCTCTACTTGAGCCCATGTCCCTCCGGCAGTGGCGCTCACAGTGCAGGTAGTGCAAGGACGCAGCCGGGGAAAGGGGGGAAGGTACCTGCGGGCGCCAAGGGAGGTACTGCGGCACGCGAGCGTGGGAAAACAGTCCTCCGGGGGAGGGAGTATCAGTTGATGAGTCGACAAGACCGAGATACGTGCAGCTTAGCGCTAAACTGGGTTGACACGCGTGTCTCGCCGTCGGCCGCCGTAGCAGAGAGTACGGAGCGGATAAGGATGGGTCCGGACGGCCCAGGTATCCGCATCAGGAAAAGCTTGATGCTCCGAAGCAAGGAGGGCCATTCAGAGTTGAGGTAATTTTCGGGGCTGCTGCCGGGACATACATATAGCCGCTACTATTCACACGAGGCTGGCTTCCCTGCCTGCCCGCTGCTGACCTCCGGGTGCGAATACTATGGACCGATCTCCGTGCTGGACGACGCAGTTGAAGAAGGGGCTGAAAGGCCGATTGCGTGGGGGTCGCCTCAGTGGGAGAGCTCACAGGCGAGAGCCATCGTCACTAGAGATAAACTACCTACCTAGCGGTGGTGGTGATAGGTAGTAGTAAGAGAACTACCTATGGCAATGGTACTGTGCTAGACCTCATAGTGCGTGATAGCATGAACCCACGACAAGTCTGCTAGAAGCCGCCGTTGTTGATGCTACTATTCGTATGTAGGTATGTATTCGTACGTGGATGAGGAGCTACGACGACGTCAATGCCTCGACTCACCAGGTCGTACACACATACATACAGCGCCTGTGCCGTGCGGACGCTGTGCTCTATGTATGTACAGCGCTGCAAGCCGCTGCGCTGCAACTGCACTCCTCCCGTCGACGAGGCAACTTGGTCGGTGCACATGCATCTCGCAATATCGTACCTCTTTGCCTCTTTGCCCGGTGCTCGCTCCAGCAGACTTGGGCTATTTCTGACGGCCCGGTCTGGGGCGAGGATCCACTGTCGCCCGAAACAGCGCTTCCGGCTACGGAGGTATTGAAATAGAAGCCTCCATCGTCGACATTGTAGCTCGCCGTCAGCGGTTAAGCGGGCTGACGTCGTCACGGATCCTGCCGTCCACTTGTCTCAGGAGGCTGAACAGGTATGTAGGTAGGTAGGTGGTAGATAGATACCTTGATATTCGCACATTTCTCTCTCTCTGTCTCTCTCACTCTGTCTCCTATTCACTTTGTCTGCAAAAGTGCCGCAGCGCATCGCATCGCATCATGCAACTCGTCGCCGGACATTTCTGACGTTTGTCCAACAAGCTCGGCTCTCGTGATCGGCGCTCGTATTACCTCGCTCTGACGAACCCCCCCCCCGTATCAGAGCTGCATGGATCATGACGGACAAATCGCCACGCGCGACCGTTTCGCTCGGCCAAGACGCTTTCTTTCTCCCGAGGGGCGCCAGTCCTTTGATGCCGTGTAACGCTTGTGCAGACCAGATGCACGCTATTCGTACGGCGTCGTCAGTCTTTGTCCCGTCGTCGTAGCATCACTATCTTGCTGCGATATCCGCACGCTGGCAACTGAAAAACACACCGACTGGGCTCTTATCAGCGGGCCAACTGCCAATGGACCAGACTTTACTGGTTGCATGCAGCGGCAACAGTAGTAAGTGCTTTGCTGTCCGTCCCACAGCTTGCTCACATCCGCCGTTAGCGGCTAGCCTGTAGGCTGTGACATGCGAGATTGCCCATCTCCGCCATTGATCTTAGCAGATTGCAGACTCGAATGACAGTAAGCGGGAGTCCGTGAGGTCAAGAATGATTGGTCATTACTCTGACGGTCGAGGGCACAAGGATGGTTGAAAAAGGGGGCGAAGGCGCCTCCTGAGACTGCAAACCTGATACCCATTCGTTGTGTCGAGTCATGCTGCTCTCGAGACTGGGCCTGCGTGGCGTTCATTAGTTCAGCCATTGATCAAAACCGATGCCAGCCTTGTTGAACCAAGTTTATGCGAGAGGCAGGACCCGGGAAACGGCAACGGGGCGCACCAGTATCTTGGACATCGATGCAGCGAAACAAGGCTCGGGCTGTCAGCCTGACGTATCAAGACCTCGTTTGCGCTGGTTCTCTACGTCAGCCTTTTTCAGCCGCATCTCACTCGTCGAGCCGTCGCACACGTTTACGAATGCGGCACGGGACGACGGCTCGCCCAGACAGTCCCCGTCCTTCCGACTCACCTTCCGCATGTGGCATTATCCACGTGCCTCGTCGACATGAACGGCCAAAGACCAAAGATGAGGCTTTTTCTCGTAAACTCGTACAGGGCAGGCAGCCGGCAAAGAACCCTTTTGGGTCGCTCGATGCTGAAGCCAACTGAAAACTCGGTTCTATGTGCACTGCGTACTTTGTATGTCGCCGTAGTGACGAGGAGTTGTTCTAGACAGGTTTAGAAGACCGCCTCGCCGAGATCCAAGACTACCCAATGCGAGCAGTCGCGCCCTGTCCGTCTAGGATATCCGGGGCTCCAGGCAGGCAGGGCTGTCGATCGTGGCGTTGCTACAGCGGTGACCTTTTTGACGCAACGCCACGAGACGGATTAATCACGGCATCCACTTTCCGCACATGATGTGGCACGGAGCCGTTCATGGCACTTGTGGGCGGAAGAACAGAGAGAAGGAATGGAGGGTGGAGAGGCAGAACGAGGCAGAGATTCCCGTTGGGCAGAACTTGTGGGAGGGAGCTGGATTCTCGTGTACTTGGAGGAAACGATGTGCAGGCGGGCAGAGAAGTAACCTCCCCTCGGCCTGCTTGGTTTCGCAGCGAGAAGGAATTGACTTCGATGATGCCGAGCTACATGCTGCGTCGTTTCCAATTCGCCCAGGCAATGAGTAGGCTGGGAAAGGTGTTACGGGCGCAAAAGGAAGCATGGAAAATCAAGGTGAGCGGGGTTGGGGAAACCGCGCAGCCACGGAGGCTGTAGGCTGAGAGGCTGTAGACGTCGTAGCACCTACCTACTAATCAGCCGCTTCACAGACAAGGGCTCAATGTGAATACATACATATCTACGAATACCTACTACATGATAGACGTCAAGGCGAGAGCCTCGGATCCTCGCCACTACGAATAGGACCATAATAGGAAGTGTGGAAAGCCCACGAGGTTTACCGCCTGCGAAAGAGGCAGTGGCCGCTCCGGAGTAGTCCTCGCAGTCTCCCAAGTATTCCCCCCCGCAAACTGCACAGCCAGTTGCGGGAGTGCTCGTGGCAGAGTACTTCGACCCCGGCATCAGGTACCTGACCGTGGTGAACGGTTCGTTTACTGGCCAGTTCCAACTTGCTGTACCTATTTTAGCCGCCCAAAAAGAAAACTGGAGAGAGCACGCCAACAAATGAATGTCCTGAAACCTTGAACCTCTCCCCACTCTCTCGTCGTCTTTTTGCACCAACCTCCGCCAAAACCGCCTCCCTTGGGCTCCTCGTCTGCCTTTGTCGGCTTCGACGATCAGCCTGTCTGCCTACTACACAGTACTGCCTACTGCCTACTGCCTGCTACCTACTTATCCTACCTTCCCATCTACCTACCTCCCGACGACGACGACTTGCATGACCAAGCCATGACGTTCCCCTTTAAGAAGCAGCCCGAGGCCGTCGTCGACAGCGTGCTCAAACGAGCCCAAGTCACAAAGGTAAGCCATTTTCTTCCCCCCAACTCTCACCCTGTTCGACTCGACTCGCTCACCCATCGCCTCCCTAGATCGCCCGACGCCTGCAAAATCGCCTCGCTCTCGCCCAATTCAAGGCCAAGCATGGCTGGGAGGACCTCACCCTCGACTCCATCGAGCCCAAGCTCGAGGAGGAGCTGCGGCGGAAGCGCCTGTGCGACGGCGACGTTCTCTCCGATTCCTCTTCCAGCGCCTCCGACCTGCCCTATCCGACGCGCGCCCTCATGAGCTCACCACTCAAGCCGGCCATGTTCTCAGATGCTGTTGGTTCTAGCAACGGCAGCTCTGGTCACCGCAAGCGCACTTACTTTGCGTCGTTCGATAATCAGGGCTCGAGTCCCGGCAAACGCTTTCGTGCCTCGCCCACGGCTCACAAATCCTCCTTTTCAGGTCACGCTGCCTGGAAGGATAACCACCAACTGGCCCAGTCCTCGCCCATCAAGCCCCGTCGACTGCCGCACTTTACTACCTCGACTGGTCCTGACCTTTCTTTCTTCAAGCAACGGCGGCATGCCAACGGTCTGAAGTCACCAAATCTGGCTTCCACTCACCACGATGACGACGACAAGGTTGATGAGGATGATGATCGTCTCCCCACCCGCTCCTATACCGCCAGCCACATCCGTTCCTCACCGCCCCGCACGCCCCCCATGCAGACCCGCAGGCGAAGCAGAGAAAACGTGGCGCCGGCCAACGGCGGCAAGTCGGGAGAGGAGGGTGCCGACCTACTTCTCTATCTCGCCGCCTCCCCCTCACCGGCCGTGAGATCCAATCGAGCCAGAATGGAGCGCTTGACGACGCCTCCACCCAAAAATAGCAAACTCGACTTGCCTTCGTCCATGATGACGACGCCCGGCGGAGGCAACCTGTTCCCCAATACGCCCAGTCAAGGCTTCGACTTTGCCGACTTTGTCAACATCACGCCCAGTCCGGCGCAGAAGCAGTGGCGGACTCCAGGCCCGGCGAGGACGCCTCTGAGCGTGGCCAGGAGACGACTCACTTTTGAGGACCCGCTGGCCTGATGCTCTCTACTTCCCTTTCTTGTACATGATACCACGATGGAGAAAGACGTTGTACCGCTTGTTTATGCCTTTTCTTCTTTCTTGCCTCCTCCTGTCTTTCTTCTTCATTTCATGGTCAGGGTATACATGAAGTTACGGAATGGTCGTGGCGAAAAGGGCATGTCGGATCGATGGCCACTCACGACGAATAAGTGCCACGCCTAGGATATTTGATTTTGAGCATCTCATGCCTCGGGCGGCAACGGGGGGTCACATCACATCAGCACCTCAGAAGACGAGTATGCAAAAGGGGCTTCCCATCTGCAGTGCCTCGGTCAGGCTCGAGCAGATGGGCATGGGGGGGGGAGAGTGGTGGGTGTATCATGTTGGCATAGCATCGCAAGGCAGACGGGCCTGATTGGGACGCTCGTGGCATGTTCTATTTCGTACTTGACGTTTTCCTCGCAAAGCGCCGTCGTATGCGCCGCACGCGCGCTTCTCGACCTGCCCAGGTCTCAGCAGTCGTCGCGACAAAGGACGAGCGGAGGATATAGATAGATCTGTACGAAGTAGAGTCTAAGACGAGCAAAACAACGTTTCCCTCAGGCTGCGACAGGAACTTGAAATAGGTAGCGAATCAGCACCAGACACCAGGCGCCGTCGTCCAAGCGCTTCCATGTCTACAGAGTATGTAACTTCCCGCCCGCACTGCAGCACTCACACGTGGCGTAGACGCATGGCAATAGACAGCCTTGAGTTAGGCAACGCTCAGAGCTTCTCGGTTGATAGACTTGATACTAGAACTCTGGCTGGCAAAATCGACCCCCTTGATCCAGCCTCATCCAATGTCTGATATACGGCAGACACTTCACCAGGGAAAGGTACACCACGAAACGGTCTGGAACTCTGCGAGACAAGGCCCTGTTCTTGTCTCAACCCCAAGTCGGACGAGTCTGCCCCAGACTCGTCAGACGATAACTACATACATGATCATGGCTAGCATCCGGCTGCCTGAACCCTACTATTTAAACACTTCTCGTAGACCAACACAAATCTACCGCTCACCGCGGCAGTGGTATCCTGGCCTCCACCGCCGTCCGCTTCCATGCCAAACAGCATGGTATCCATCCATGTCACTCGCTCCTCGCTCGCTCAACACCATCAATTCTCGTCTTCTTCTTCCACCTGCCTCTCCACGAGGAGAAATCCATGCTCCGGGCCAGCTTACCACAACGACGACGAAGCCTGGCTGCGCATCTACGCAAGTACCGTTTGAAATGAACCCTTGCGCCGGGCCCGTCCCTGGGCCTCAAATTTTGGTCGGCTATTCACGCGTTAGCTGCTCCATCGCTGCTGTCGTCACTCCTGCTCTCCAGCCTCATCTGGTATGCCATGACCGACCACAGCACCTGCACCGCCGACACCCGTTGGCCCGCGTCGAACATGTCGTACCAGGGGCTCCTCCATGCCTCTACCTTGCCCCAGCTGCGGCGAGTCACATCCGGCTCGGGCGCTCCGTCCAGCGCCTCAAGCAGCCGATCCGGGACGCGCACGCGCAGAAAAGACACGTGGTGAAAGACCGAGCTGATGACGAAGACGTCGTCGAAGCCAGCGCCCTCCATCCTTCCAATGGCCTCGTACTTGGCCTTGCTGTCCCAAGTCGACGATGGCGGACGCACGATGCGGTAGCTGTCGTAGACAGCCATGGTCTTGCGAGACCTCTTCACCACGGGGGCCGACGCTGCCTCGCCGTCGCCCGGTCGGGCATCGTTGTCACCGGGAACGGCCATCTTGTCCATCTCGCGGCCGATGGGCCCCCCAGAGCCGCCTCCCCATCGGGGCTTGAACGTCCACCACTGGCCATCTCCGAACCGCTGCTCCATTCTGCCCTCGCGGGCTCGGTGCTGCGCCGTGATCAGTGCCGCCGTCACCTCGCGTGCGAGATCTAGCGAATGGGCCGTCTCGACGTCGGGCGAGGTGAAATCCACGGTAGGCCTCGCGCTCACGGCTGCCACCGGGCCGTATATTATGCCAGTCCGCGCTGCCTCACGAGACATGGGACTCTGGAAGATGAACTGGCAGTTGGATGCGGTATATGACTTGCGATGGCGAGGGCCGCTGGCTGAATTGAAGTGGAGCCGCGGCTCAACACGAGCCATGGATACGTTGCAGCCGAAGTCGTAGGCGACGAGCTTGATGAAAGCTGTAACAAGGTTCTGCCGATACTCAAGAGGCATGGACTGACCAGAGGAAACACGCACGACGGCCGGAGCCGCCGCGTCTCCTGGGCCCATGCATTTGGGTCCCTCAGTGCCCTGCTTGCTGGCGGCCTCGGTGGTGGCTGTACTGTCCGTGGTGACGGCGGGCAATTCTGTGGCAGCCAGCTCAGGCGAAGGTGGGAGGCCCGCCGGTTGAGTAGGGTCGTCCCAGTAAGTGGTGAACAGCTCGAGGCAACGGTAGAATTCGTAAGCATTGCCCAGCCGAGCCTGCTGTTTGCCTCTGGGTGGAGGAATCCTTCTCACGGTGCGAAAGGCATCTTCATTATTGTTCGACAGCTCCCGCTTGCGTTCGACATAGACCTGGCATCCCGGGGCCAGGCTGCTAGTCCTCAGCCACCGACGATTGGTAGTGTCTTGCTCGCAGGCCTCGTCGATCGTCAACCTGTTCCACGCGGCAAAGTCTGGGACATGGGTCAGGTCGGGCACGAGATCTTGGATTGAAACATCCAGCTTCAGATCAAGTCCAAGGGCAGATAGGCCAAGCGGTCCCAGAATGCTGGTCGCACGACCATTCTGCTCCAGCAGGGCTGTCAGGCTCTCGGAGGGGCGAAGCGTCTGGTGTTCGTCGGCGTAAGGCTGATAGCGCGGTAGATTGACAGGCGTGGGTGGAGGGATATCCTTAGGATCAACCTTGTTGTGCGATGGCAGGTTCGCTGTGTGCAGAGCACCATGACGGTCAGCTGGGGAATACCAAGAAGAGGAAAAGGAAGAGACCACTAACCCAACGAAGAAAACGATCCAAACATGTTGGAATCTATGCTGATAGGTGAAGGAGGCAGCAGGTAGATAGATAGGTACCTCGGTTGCTCGGAGAAAATCGGAGAAAATCGTCTCACTTGTGAAATGGCATGTATGTATTGTGACGACGCGTGAGGTCGCGTTCAGGCAGACGCGGCGACTTTCTGGAGGCTAGACGGCCTTTTCTGACGAGCGCCAAAGCTGGATCGATAGCTGTCCCGTCTGAACAAGGATTAGATGGCTGGCGATGTCATCTGCATGTTTTGGAGGGGAAGCAGGGGAAGCTTTTCGAGGGAGGGTAGGATTGCGGTGGTGAAGGAGCCAAGGTTGGCGAATGGCGAGTGACGATGACGCTGACGAAGATGATGAAGGGATTCGTCAATAAGAAATGGGGCTTGACACGCGTCGTGGGAGTGAAGAGGTGGAAAAAGTGAGCTTGAAGAGATGGCAAAATAAAAAGAGGCAGCCCGAGGGAGAAAAGAGGAAGAATCTCTGCAGCGACGGTGAGGCTGGCGTGCGGTGGTAGGTACATGTACCTGCCCGAG
>NJES01000130.1:0-34747 GCA_002591395.1 Ophiocordyceps camponoti-rufipedis | reverse complement strand
ATTTCATGAGGTAATACGGTACGAATGCATGGGTACGAGTAGGTGCTAATAAGATGACAGGTTGGCAGATGAAAGTCGATACAGGTTCATACATATAACAATACATCCTACGAACAACAACCCGCTCTCCACCGACAACCACCGCCCATCCTTCCCTGCCCACGAATACCATCATGCCCCCCTCCGACTTCGACCACTATCCGAAGCCCACCCCGGCCCCGGAAACAGGCTACCAGCCGCCGCCGTTAAAGCCCCTGGTCCTACGGGGCCTTCCTCTCTTCGCCATGGCCGAGATGTAAACCCCCTTCTGCCCAACAAGTCCCAGTCGCAGCTGACAACCATCCCAAGCATCTCCCGATCGTCCGCTCTCCAGCGCCTCCTCTGGACCCTCGGCGGCTGGTTTCAGGTCAACAAAGCCTCGCCCGCTACCGATGACCTCCCCTGTACATTCCATGTAAGCCCCGGCCTTCCCCATATCATGATGGCTCCGCAGAAGAGGCCTTCCTTTCTCTTCCCTGGCTGATATCCCGGCCCCCTTCCTCAGCCGCTCGTCACCCCGCTCGGACCCCCGGGCCCGATGCTCCCCCCGGACCCATCCGACCTCGGCCCCGCCCACGCCGCCTCCCCGGCCCGCTACTACACCGCCGCCGACTACCACGCCCTCTACAAGTCCGGCAAGGTGACGCCCACGCAGGTGACGACGGCCCTCCTCGCCGTGGCAGCTCACCGCCGCGCCGACGGCTCGCCCGGACGCCTGGCCGATAGCTGGGCCGAGAGCCACGGCGCGGACCGGCTTGCCCTCGAGGCGGCTCGGCTTTCGACCGAGAGGTATGCGGCCGGTGCGCCGTTGGGCGTTCTCGATGGCGTGCCTGTTGGGGTCAAGGATGATGTTGCTGTTCGGGGGTACGTCTGCCATGATGGCATCGGGTATAAGGACTCGCTGCCCTGCTTCAAGGCGCGCGAGGAGTCGGCTTGGCCTGTGAGGATGCTGCAGGAGGCCGGTGCCGTCGTCATCGGCAAGTTCCGGATGCACGAGGCTGGTGCTTGTAAGTTGGTGTCCATGACCACCGTCGTCGTCTTCATCAGTTAACAAGAAGATGGTCGTCTCCAGCCACGAGCGGTCTCAACGTCAGTAACAACCAACACCATCCACCTCCATACCACAGCTAACAAGCCAACGACGCAGACTGTCCAGGGCACGCCGACGAACCACTTCAACGACAGCTACTACCCCGGAGGCTCGTCCTCGGGCCCAGCCTCGGCCCTCTCAGTCGGTCTCACACCCATCTGCATAGCAACAGACGCCGGCGGCAGCATCCGCATCCCCGCCGCCTACAACTCGCTGTACGGACTCAAGACGACGCACCAGCGCACACTGGCCATGAGCATGACCATGTGCGTGACGGGTCCCATGGCCGCCAACGTCGCCGACCTGCGCCTCGCCTACCGCTTCATGTCCCAGCCCGACCCCGACTGTTCCGTCCAGAGCTGCTTCGGCCTGTCGATACCCCCCGGACCCTCGGCGCCGCGCGTCATGGGCGTCTACCGCGACTGGTGGAAGCACGCCGATGGCCGCGTCTCGGCCGCCTGTGACGGAGCACTCGAATGGTTCGCCGCTGAACGAGGCTACCGTATCGTCGACATCTCCATCCCGCACCTGGCCGATATCCAGATCGCCCACGCCTCGTCTTGTGTAGCAGAGATAACAGACAGCGCCCGCCGCCGATACCCCCCCGACTGGATGTCCCTCTACGGCTCAGCCAACAAGCTGACGCTGGCCATGGCCTGCCAGACTCCAGCGGAAGACTTCCTCGAGGCCAACAGGTGGCGCACCTTGCTGATGCGTCACCTGGCCTTTCTCTTCCAGCAGCATCCGGGCCTCCTCATCATGACGCCCACGTCGCCCTTGATTGGCTACCCCAAGACGCCCGGTGATGAGTCGTACGGCGTCTGTGACGTTAATCGCATCATCTCCAGCATGATGTTCGCCTGTGTCGCCAACATGAGCGGCACCCCTTCGCTGTCAGCCCCCATTGCCTACGTCGATCCGGACCAGGGCCAGGGCCGCGTGCCCGTCGGTCTCATGGCCACAGCCGAGTGGGGGGCTGAGGAGCAGCTGCTGAGCTGGGCCTCCGAGGCTGAGGATTACCTGCACAAGGTGAATCCCGACGGCCGCCGACGGCCCGACTCGTGGGTGGACGTGTTTGAACTGGCATCTCGGGAGCCGGCGACGGAAAGGGGGGCTGAATAAGAGGAGGAAGGATGGGAATAGGGGCGGAGCGGCGTCACGTCCAGGAGTGTATACGGCAAATGGGTGTTTGTACGACATCCCGTGCATAAGTAAAGCCTTCTTCAGTTGATAATCATCTTCAACGACAAGACCTCAGTCCAGCCCTCACTTCAAAAACTGCGACGCCATCCCCATGACGCCCCCCTGCTTCTGCGCCTGATTCTTAAAGTAAAGCTTCATGGCCATCTCACCCGCCTTCTGAAGCACCGACTGCTTGTCCGCCCCAGCCGGCACCTTGCCCGAAGCCGACTTGTCGTCAAACAGCTTCGCCCGTCAGCTTTCATCACAGATGACACCCAAACAAGCAACACACCTTGCTCGCCTCGGAGAGCGCCATCGAAACCATGGAGCTCTGCGAGTCCTTGGCCGAGTCTCCGCCTCCGCCTTGCCCGTTCTTGAACTTCTTAAACGCCTGCATGGCCGCCGCCGCAGCCAGACTGTTCTCGTCGTGCTTCGCGTCGTCGTTGTACACCTGCTCGTGCTTGCGTGCCGCGTCTGCCTCCTCCATCAGCCACGGCAACCAACACGACCGAGAGACCAACCGTCCTCGTCAATGTCCTCCTTGGCCAGCTCGTCCTTGCGCTGCCCGACGGCACCCATGATCTGCGAGAACATGTCGTTGCTTCCGCCTCCTCCGGAAGACGATCCCGAAGGCTTCGACTGTCCGCCGCCGTTGCCGCCTCAACTCTCGTCAGCGTAACCCCTTCATTCCTGACAGAGACCAGACTCACCTTGGCCGCCCTGGTTGGCGAGATAGTCCTTTCCTGCGTTGATGAGCTTGTCCATACTGACTGTTTTTCGTGAGAGAGAAGAATGAGACTGGTGATGCCCTCAGCTCCGTCCCCGCACCAGGTAATAAATACTTGGAGCCCAACTACAGCTGAAGCGGCTCCCTCCGCACGGATCCTTACCGACTCTCTCAAGCTCCACCCTTCCGCGACTCGCCGCATACCACCATCTAGACGTAGGGCCCCTGCACCCTGCGCCTCTAGTGCAGCTGAGACTTTGCCCATGACGTCGCTTGCCATGAATCAAAAAGACTCGAAATGGCCTCTCTTTATTGCTCCGAGGTATCATGTCCATTCATTCAAAACTGTTTCCTTCACAGCGTGACTCCGCCACCCCTTGCCGAAGCCATGGTGATATATAACAAATGCAATAGATTCGCCTTCAAAACTCCCGGCGTATGCTTACCGAAGTCGCGTCGTGCCGGACCTCGTAGTCGTCGTCGTCGTTGTCGTCGTCGTCGTCCTTGCCCTGATCCTCCTCTTGCTGGGGCCTTGATATCTCCAACTTGCCCTCGTGACTCAACGAAGCCGACTTGCTAGCCCATGGGCTGGTCCATCAGCGTCGCCTGCTGCGGCGCGCTCGAGTTGTTGCGCTTCTTCTCCTTCTTGGCCCAGCGCAGGCCGCAAGCGTTGCAGAGCGTCTTGGGTCCGCTCGGCCCCTTTCTCCACTCGGGAGAGTCGAGAGTGCCTATCGTCACGAGTCAGTAGCAATTCCCCCCAGCTCAGGGGCCGAGACGTACCGCAGTCGGTGCAGACGTATTCCTCTGCCGTCTTGAGCTTCTTCTTCTTCTCGCCCGGCCGCGAGTCCCGGTCCATGGGGATGGCGATGCCGGCGTCGCCGCGTATCAGCGTTGGGCTGGCGTTGCCCGTCGTGATGCCGCGGCTGCGCTCGCCCTCGACGTACCGCAGGCCCGTCAGCATCTCGATGGTGTCGGTGTGGGAGGCGCCCTCGTAGCGGGCCATTTTGTCGCGCAGAGAGTCGGGCCGGCTGCCGGCCACGGCGCCTTCGAGGTTCTCTCTCGTCAGGGCGCTGTCGGGGGCTCCGCCGTGCTCTGACCGGTTGCCGACCATGCCGTGGAAGAGCGGCGTCGACGAGGGCGTCATGGACACGTCGGTAAAAGCGGCCTCGGACCGTCCGCCCTGGCTGTGCATCCACTGGCGCTGGGCGTCGTCCGTCTCGGCTTCCTCCTCCCTCCGCAGCTCGGCGATGCGCCGCCGCAGCCGCTCATTTTCCACCTTGTGCTCGAGAAAGGAGTCGAGCAGCCCGGCATTCTTAGTTGGGTACGGTCGAGCCATCATAAAGACGGCCTGGCAAAAGGGGGACTGATTGTTGGGGTTGGGCGCAAACTTGGCAGCCGCGATGTGAGCGTGACCAACGGCCTCGAACATGGCGTAGGCGCCGTCCTTTTTCTTGAAGCGGAAGAACATGCGCAACGGGTTGCCCGACGCGATGGACTCGTTGAGTTCGGCGACGAAGACGCCGCGATCGTCGATGTGGATCAGGTCCTTGAGGAAGACGTTGAGGACCTCCTCGGCCGTATAGCCGGCGACGGTCAGGACGCTGGGCGAGGCGTACTTGATGCGGCCGTTGGCGTCGAGGATATGGAGAAAGTCCTCGAGCTCCTCCACCACCTTGGCGGGCCAGTTCCTCCGCTTGGTGAACTCGGTCAGTGTGCTTCCGTTGGAGAGGCTCATCTGGCTCAAGGCGCCGGGCGGAACGGGGCCGGCGCCGGGCACATTGTTGGCCGCCGTGTTGAACTGGTTCTCGGACCGGGCGATGGACTCGTCGACGCTGGTGCCAACGAGGGCGCTGCCATCGTTGTCGGGCTCGATGCCGCTCGTGTCGAACGAGTCATCGCCGCCACCGCCACCGCCGGCGTTGAGAGCCATCGAGACATCGTCAAACGACGTCAGCATGCTCTGGTCCAGGAGAGCCAAGACGTCGCCATCCTGGCCGCCCAGGTCCAGGTCGGTGAAGCCAAAGAAGGAGCCCTGAGGCGCCGGTGGTCTGCGGGACATGGTCGGTGCGCTTTCATGAGGCAAGACAGCCGCTTAGAGGCGATGTCGTGGTGGCAGCATTAGATTCGTAGCTATCGTAGCTTGGGTAGGCCAAAGGGTCTGCCGAGACAGACGGGCTCCCTTCGCGGGGCTCCGCGGGGGGTTCGGACAGGACGGGCGAGATGTGATGTTTCGGAGAGCAGAGGGATGGGAGGCCGGCGAGGGTGAGGAATACCTGGGTATGGACAGGTATCACGAGGTTGGGAGGAGAGGAGGAGGCGGAGAGAAGGGAAGAAGGAGGTGGAGGAGGAGAGTACCTGGGAGAAGAGGAAGAGGCGGAAGAGGCTCACAGGGGCCGTACCAGCGAGGTAGCAGCGCAGCAGCGTCCAGGCAGCGCGGAACCGTCGAGGGTCTTCCATCCGGGGGTACCAGCTACCGGGACTTGGCGGGTGGCGCGCGCAGGACTCGGGGTGTCGGTGGTACAGGCTACTTCAGCCGTCGCAGCTCGCAAGGTTGCTATCGGCACACGCCTGCCTACATACCTCGGAGAAATGGATGCCTCAACGGGCGTAGTGTCGCCTTGGGTTTCTCTTGGGGTGGTGGAACGGGGTGGCTGAGGATTAGTTTCTCTCAGAGGTAGAGAGAGGGTGGCGGGTATCTATCCGGGACGCACATCACACGATATTCGAGGTAGGCATTCATGGGCTATAGTAGGCTGCAGCTGACGAGATTGCGACGGCCTTGTCGGGCCAGGCACCAGATGGCACATTTCTTTGGCCTGGTTCCCGCTCAGCTCTACCGCCCAACGGGCTCGATGCTACGAGCCGGCCGCTGACGGATCTGCTGCCCCTCCACACCTGCAAGAGGATGAGCGACATTGTGTCGGCCATTCGACGTTGGTACGAATACAGTTTGCAGACACGGTGGTCGAGACCTGAAGAGCCATTTTGCACCCCTAGCTTTCACGCCTTGCATGTATGTATGTATATGCCTACATGGCATGTTTGAATACGCATGGACGGGTACTTGATATGCATGTATTCTTGGGTGTGCTCGAGGCCAGGCAAGGACATGTTGGTCTAGAGAATGGCGGGCAGTCGATGACGAAATCGAGTCCGGCCTTGCATTCGCCCGAGTCCCTCTTGTTTCCCGCGCTTCGACAAGGGTGAGACGCGGAAGAAAGGCTCCGGCAGCTACCTAGCTACATGTTCGTACCTATGTATTCGTACATGGGATCCGCGCTGCTATCCGCACTCGCTCGTGTTGGGTGGACTTGGCTGCAACTATGCTGCAACTCAGCATGGGAAACCGAACAATTCCATGGCGATAAGCCACGTTGTAGGTCGGCCTGCGTCGCTCACGTGTGCTTCTGCGTTCGGTCAACGCCGCCTGCATCATGTACAATGTAAAAAGTCTGTCGGTGTGGCGGTGCGGCTGGAATCTTGCTTAGGCCCGAGCAAATCGTCTTTCACGAGGCCCGAAGCCAAGCCGGGAGACGGACACGGCAGCATCGTCTTATCGCCGCGGCGCCGAATTGAGGGCCGTCGATGAAGCCTTGACGTGCACGTCTTCCTTCCATCGTGCGAATAGGCAGGACGTCATCCGAACAGGGATCCCGGCCGATGGTCACGTGACTCTCGGATAATTGCCAAACGCGTGTGCGCGCGTCACGAACCCTCATCCCGACGTCAGCCTTCTGCCCGCCATGTCGCACATCGACAAGCTCTCCATCTCGGGGGTCCGGTCCTTCAGTCCCGCCGTCCGTGAGGCCATTCAGTTCGGCACGCCGCTGACGCTCATCGTCGGTTACAATGGCTCCGGTAAAACCACCATCATCGAGTGTCTCAAGTATGCCACCACCGGCGAGCTACCGCCCAACAGCAAGGGCGGTGCCTTTATCCACGATCCCAAGGTGACTCTGATCCCCCAAGATCTTGCATCATGATCGAACTGACTGATGCTCGTCAGCTTTGTGGCGAGAAAGAAGTCATGGCCCAGGTCAAGCTCCAGTTTCACTCCATCAACAACCGCCAGCACGTCGCCACCAGGAGCTTGCAACTATCGGTCAAGAAGACGACGCGTTCCCAAAAGACTCTCGACTGCTCGCTCGTCGTCGTCAACAACGGCGAGCGCACCACCACCTCGACCAGACAGGCCCAGCTCGACGAGATGATCCCCGAGCGCCTCGGCGTTTCCCCGGCCATCCTCGACTCCGTCATCTTCTGTCACCAAGACGACTCCCTATGGCCGCTTAGCGAGCCGGCTGCGCTCAAGAAACGCTTCGACGAGATTTTCGAGGCACTCAAGTACACAAAGGCCATCGAGAACCTCAAGCTGCTTCGCAAGAAGCAGGTCGAGCAGCTGGGGAAGCTCCAGAGCGACGAGGCTCACAACAAGGTCAACAAGGATCGGGGCGAGCGTGCTGAGAAGCGCATGACTCTTCTCCAGTCAGAGATTGAGGCAGCCCGTGAAAAGTGCGACGCCTTATCTGCCGAGATGGAAGAGACGAACAACAAGATCCGTGAGAAGCGCGAACAGGCCAACAGCTTTCTGCGGATCGTTCATGATCTAGGCAACAAGCGGGAGCAGCTCGAGTACCGACAGGAAGCAGTCGACGAGTTGCGACAAAAGATTGATGAGCTCGACGGCGACGACGCTTCGCTCCAGGAGATGCTCTCCCAGTACGAGCAAAGCATGGAGCGCTCCCGACAGGAGGCAGAGAAGAATCAAACGCAGTACAACGAGCTCCAACGAAAACTGGCGCAGCATCGCAGGGATCTGGCAGCCAAGCTCTCGGAACAAGGGAAGCACCAGTCGGACAAGGACAAGTACGAGCGACAGCTGGCGTCACGCGCTGCCATGATCCAAGAGGCCGCTCGGACGTATTCCCTGCGTGGCTACGACGGGCAACTGGGCCAAGACCAGGTCAAGTCGTTTAACGACAAGATGCAAAAGCTGCTCGACGACAAGAAGCGCGAACGCGAGCGGGTTCAGAGAGAAAACTCGGCCGAGCTGGACAAGGCAACGGCCGTCATCACCGAGCTCGAGGGGAGCAAGGCGGCCAGGACGCAGGACCGCGTGTCCGCCAAGCAGCGCTTCGGCGCCATCGAGAAGCGTATTGGCGTGCTCAAGAACGAGGTCAGCTGTATCGACATGGACCAAGGGGCCAAGGCCGTCCTCGACAGCCAGCTGGCCGACGTCGACAACAGGCTCCAGCGGGCGCAGCGGGAGGCCGAGAAGGCCGACTGGGATCGGCAGCTCTCGGAGGAGAACGACAAGCTATGGCAGCTGGAGAGCGAACACGAAAAGCTGGGCCGCGAGCTCGTCGAATGCACCCGTCAGGCGTCGGAGCGGGCCCAGCTCGACCTGCGGAAGAAGGAGCTGGCGGATCGCAAACGGAAGCTCGAGACGCTCACGGAGACGTGGGCGCCCAAGCTGTCGTCCGTCGTGGGTCAAGAATGGGAGCCCAGCACGCTCGAGGCGGCCTTTCAGTCGGTGCTGACGCGGCATACCAAGGCGGCGCAAGAGGCTCGCAAGAAGCGGGATCTGGCGAGGGAGAAGCAGCAAAAGGTGGAGTATGAGCTTCGCAGCGCCAAAGAGTCTCGAGACAAGAAATCGCACGAGGCGGCAAAGTGCAAGGAACAGGTGTTGGCGGCGCTGCAAAAGGTCCGGGACAAGGCCGTCATGGACGACTACCAGGAAGAGGTCGAGTCGGTGGAGCAACGGGTGGAGGAGCTGAAGAACGAGCTCAGCCTGTTTGACGCGCTGGTCGACTACTACAACAAGTGCAAGCGGCTGCTGGTCTCTAAGAAGAAGTGTCTCCTGTGCGAGCGGCACTTTGACGAGGGCCAGAGCGCGAGCCTGGAGCGACTGTCCAATAAGATTGACAAGCACTTGGACCCCAAAGGCAAGGCCGAGGTGGAAAGGGACCTCGGGGAGGAGACGACGCAGCTGGAGCAGCTACGGGCGGTGCGGTCAGCGCACGATACCCATCAGAGGCTATGCAACGAGGTGGCGGCGACGCGGGACGACATCAAGAAGCTCGAGGCCGAGTACGACGTGCTGGACCGGCAGCTGGACGAGGTCGAGTCGGAGGTGTCGGCCGAGGAGGAGAAGCTACGGGAGACGGAAGGCCTGTCGAGGACGGTGGCGACGATGACGCAGACTGTCCGGGAGACGCGAGAGGCCGAGGCACAGGTGGAACGGATGACGTCGCAGCAAGCATCGTTGGGAGCCTCGGGTCGGGACGCGGACGAGATGCAGGAGGCGCAGGCGAAGCTGGCGGAGCAGACGCGGAGCCTCAAGGCGCGGATGGCCAAGACGAGCAGCGAGCGACAGCGGATGCGGGACCAGCTCAGCGCGCTGGAGCTGGAGCGGAGCGAGCTGAACAACAAGCTGGGGCGGGCGGCAGGCCAGCTGGAGAAGAAGGCGGACCTCTCGCGACAGATGGAGGCGCTGCGGGAGGAGCACAGCCGGGAGCGGGAGGCGATGCAGGGGGCGGACCGCGAGCTGGAGGCACTGGAGCCGCGCATGTCGGAGGCACGGGCGGCGCGGGACGAGGTATTGCGGCGCGGGCGGGAGCGAGAGCAGGCGGCGGCGGACGAGGCGGACGGGGTTGCGGGGACGGTGTCGGAGCTGCGCCGGGCCGAGGCGGAGATGCGGAGCTACGAGGAGCGGGGTGGGGCCGATCAGCTGGCGGCGAACCGGCGGGCGGTAGCGGGTCTGGAAGCGGCGGTGACGGAGACGGAGTCGGACATGTCGGCACTAACGGAGCGGGCCAACCGACTCAAGGACGAGATGGACAAGAGCGACGGCACCAAGAAGAACATGGTGGACAACCTGCACTATCGACGCCATCTACGGACCCTCGAGGTTCTCCGCCGCGAAATCGCCGAGCTCGAGACCCGGCGCGCAGACGAAGACCACTCCCGTCTCGAAGCCGAAGCCCGAACACTAGAGAACACAGCAAACCGACTCCTCGCCGAACGAGGCTCAGCAATGGGCAGCATGACGACCAAAGACGAGGAGCTGGGCCGGCTGCTGGAAGAGTGGGAAATGGACTACAAAGACGCCAAGCAGCGATACCGCGAAGCCCACATCCGCGTCGAGACGACCCGCGCCGCCGTCGAAGACCTCGGCCGTTGCAGCGCCGCCGTCGACAAGGCAGTCATGCAATTCCACGCCACCAAGATGGCAGAGGTCAACCGCATAGCCGCCGAGTTGTGGCAAAGCACCTACCAAGGCACCGACATCGACACCATCCTCATCCGCTCCGACAGCGAATCCCCCACCTCGGCCTCGTCCTCGTCCTCCTCATCCACCACCACCACCACCAAACCCCAACCCCAACCTCAACCCCCAGCATCAACCTCGGCAGCCGCAACCCCCGCCTCGGCAACCTTTGACCAGAACGACTTCAGCTCCCTCGGCGACCTCGACACCGCCGCCGACGCAGACGCCCTCGACGGCTTCGACGCCCCGGACCTCGACGGCGCGGCGGGCGAGTTGGGCCATGGCCTGGACCTGCAGATGGATATCGAGGACTCGGCCTTTGG
The DNA here is from genome assembly GCA_002591395.1 of Ophiocordyceps camponoti-rufipedis. Classification (NCBI taxonomy): domain Eukaryota; kingdom Fungi; phylum Ascomycota; class Sordariomycetes; order Hypocreales; family Ophiocordycipitaceae; genus Ophiocordyceps; species Ophiocordyceps camponoti-rufipedis. Next base: position 24,116 of record NJES01000130.1, on the reverse strand, counting down.
CGAGGCTTTTCAGGGCGTGGGCGGGACGCCGGGTGAGGGGGGGGATCTTTAAGAATCGGGGGGTGGATGGATGGATGAGAGGGGCTGGTGTTTGGTGTATGTTGTTGTTGTTGTTGTTTTTGTTAGTTTCTCGGTTTCAGTTGTTGGTTGATATATCCAATAGTAGTCTTGCTACCGTTGTCGAGTGGCTGTAGGATGGAGAGTGGCAGACGGAGATGACCATCAACTTGACTCACGGTTTATTCAGTAGATATTGACAGGTTTTGAAAAGGCTTCAAGTCAGTTACAACGGGCTAGAAACTTGGTTCCATCTTTCAAGGAGATGGTTTAGTTTGCTTCTTGACGAGGTTTCCCGTCTAGATTCTACCGCGTGGCAAAACTCCATGTTTCTCGTACGGTCCTAACTTGTAGTCATATCATCAAGGTATCAACAGCAAACAACCAAAGAAGAAGACATCAAGAGCAAATCACCCCTCACACGCGCTTCCCCACCGCACCCCGAATATTCCCATACCGACTCATCGGATACTCAACCTGATTCAACGAAGCCTCCAACCCCCCCAACTCCCCCGCCACCGCAGAAACAAGACTCCCTCCCCCCATCTTATCCCCCGACGCCTCCCAGAAGAACGCACCGCCCAGCCCCCTCTCGCGCACATACCTCGCCTTGAGGACCGAGCTCTCAACAGTGTCGTACGAAACGAGCTGCTTCGTCGCTGCGTCGTAGCTCCAGGCTGCGCCGAGGGAGGCGTTGAAGGAGACGGTTGAGCCGGGGAGGGGGAGGTCGCGGTAGAGGATTGTGCCTTCGCGTTCGGGGGGGGTTGCGGTGCCGGAGTAGGCTTCTCCGAGGCCGGGTGTGTTGGCGAAGGAGCGGCCGTAGAGGGGGAGGCCGAGGGAGATCTTGTGGGGGGGGATGCCGGCCTTGATGTAGTCGTCTACTGCGCGGACGGTGCTGTATTTGGTGCTCAGGGGGTTGGATGGGTCGGGCTTGAGGTTGGCTTGATGGCCTGTTGTTGAGTCCCACGTCCCAGCGTAGTCGTAGGCCATCAGGTTCCAGATGTCGAGATAGCGGTCCATCTCAGCCAGCTTCATGACGCCGTACTTGCTCGGACCGGCGGGAGTGGCAGCCGTCAAGAGGTAGCGATACGTCTGATTCAACGACGTCTGAAGATCGGTGAGGGCTTCTCGACACGCACGCAGCAGCTGGACCAGCGCCTCAGCATCGACCTCGTTCTTGGGATACTCCCAGTCAATGTCCAGGCCGTCCATGCCCCAGTCTCTGATGAGGGCTACCGCCGTGGAGGCAAACTTCCGCCGGCCCGCTTCTGTCAGCGCGGGCTTGAACTTGCCGTGTTCCGAGGCCGTGAAGCCGCCGATGGAGAGGATGGTCTTGAGGTTGCGGTTCTTCAACTTGTGCTTGAAGACTGTCTCTACGCAGCCGGATGCGTCTTGGCTGGAAGACGATGACTCTTTCAAGTCGGCCCAGGGATCGTTGGATTTGCTGTCGTGGTGTCAGCTCATCGTCCGTCGTGGAACTTGGCTCGACTGCCACTTACACGGTTCCGTCGGGGCCGATGTCGGCGAAAGCGTAGTAGAGATGGGTGATTTTGTCGGCTGGGATATTCTGCGGATCGAACTTGTTGGTATAGATTGCCCTGCTCGTCTTGTCAACGACAGGCCAGCCAGCAACGAAGCAGGAGGGTTTAGAATACCAGTTTGCAAAGTACAAGCCGTTGATATACTGGTGATCTTGTCTGCCGGACGGGCCAGTAGGAGATGACGAGTTGCCGGCAGCGTTTGTCGCTCGAGGGGGGGTGAGAGTCGACGGGCTGGCGGGTCTTTGTATAGACGAGAAGCTGCTAGGGGTAGTGGAAGTAGAAGCTCGGGAGATTATGAGAGTCGACCTGCTCGCGGGTCGTCGTGTAGACGAGAGGCTGCTGGGAACAGTGGTAGTAGAAGCCCGGGAGATCGTAGGCTTGAGAGCCGCGTCGGAGTCACTAGAGATGCTCCACGTGGACGACGATGCGGAGCTGCGTGAGATGATGCTAGGTCGCGACTCTCCCGTCGTAGAAGACGAAGCAGTTGTCCGAAGAGAATATCCCGTGCTCAAGTGCCGAGAGGGAGATGGAGCGGTTGGGTACAAAGAACCGGAGGGATTCGACGAAGAAGAATTATTTTTGTCCGATGAGCCTCTGACAGAAGAAGCAATTGATGAGCCAAGGGAGGTGGTCGTGGAAAGAGTCCCGGTAGAAAAGAGAGCAGTTTCCTTCGAGCCGGTCGAGCTCGGAGAAAACGAGGCACCCTTCGCTAGGCCCGAGGATGCAGAATCCGCGCCGCCCGAGTTACCGACACGGGATGAAGAGTCTGCATTTGAAGGATCCGAGGAAGAGTTACCGGCTCCAGAATAGCGTCCAGACACAACCATGTTAGGCCCGTACGGAGACTTGACGCTGGAATACCCCGATGATGAATCCCCGCGAGTTGAGTCTGAAGGCGAGTTGTCGACGCTCGGCGAGGTCTCATCAGCCTTAGAGCTGGGCAAAGAAGATGAACCGCATGCAGGTGAAGAACCCGATGAGCATCGCCCCTGAGAAGAGGGGGACAGCTTCCCGACATCAGAGAAGCCTCCCGCTGAAGAAGAGCCGTGGGTAGAGGCAGAAGTAGACCCAGCCCCAGGTCCCAAAGCCGCCTTCCATCTCTCACCATCCACAGCCACAGCATTCATCTTGTCATCCTCATCCCCCCAGGCCTCAGCCGGCGTCACAACCTTCTCACCGCCCGAAATCTCAACCTCGGCGTCAACGTGAACCTCGCCGGCGACCTCGACTTTATAAGCCGACTGAGCAACGTCGTCGACAACTCTTCCTCCTCCTCCTCCTCCTCCTCCTCCGCAGCGGGTGTACCGGCCAGCCCGCTTCATCGGCGCGGACATCTTCTCGACTTCGTTGGAGTTGACGGTGCACGCGGTGCCATCGTCCTGGGGCCAGGTCGTGCTGGCCGCGAGCTGGGCCAGCAGCGGGAGGGCGAGGAGCAAGGGCTGGAACATGGCTCTGTGAACAGCAGGACGACAGCAAAGAGACAGGATGCAAGAGGGGGGTTTCCGGATAGGGAGACCGTCTCCATCCTTATAAGGCGCCCCTCAGAACAGCGCCGAGAAAGACGAGGTCGGGTCCTGAAGTCAATACTTGGCAATATCGTTTCATGTATTCGTACATTATGCCATCGGCTTCGCACCGGGTGTGCCATGGCTGCGAGTCTGGAGCTCTCCATTGCTACCCGACAACCCACAAGGCTGGCCCAGGGATACGAAGTCCATCAATCTTCGAGGCTGAAGTCACGGCAGAGGCAGACCAAGGCCTCGTATCCTCGTCGACTCGCATCGTGAACGCCTCCAGCCACGCCGTCTAGAAGCGGCCCCGTCTTTAAGCTCGAGACAGCATCGCAGGAGGCGGCTGGGCCACGGCCAGATCTCCATCTATATGTGCCCGCCGGTCCGCTATCGCCATTGACCGCCTCTCCGTCTGGGTTCCGGTCTCTTCCGGTAGATGTGCGCTTCCTCTTCCGAAGTGGAAGCTGTCAAGCCACTGACGAGGCTGCAGTAGTTCTAATTTTAACAGCCATCTCGAGTTCGGTGGCTGGAAGTGCACTGGAATGGGGCCCGCCGCTTGAGAGTCTCTGGCACGCAACCTTCTGTGGCTCCCATGCAATTCCCACGCTTGGAATCAGGCATGAGCGGCTCCTTGCGGTCCATTGTTGAGGAATGCGGGACAGCACAAGGGCCTCAGGGGGCGGGTATCCTTGCGCGCGTTAATTGTTCATTCAGAGACGCGTAAATGAGCTTCGCCAGCCATCTCGAGCATTGTACTTGTTCGCGTCTGCTTCCGGACCCAGTATGAACCTCTGTCTGCTGGACGAGGGCGCTGGCGGGGCTCAACAGCTTCGTGATGAAAGGTCGTCAGTCCATTGTCCACATACCAGCCTCCCTTGTCAGGGCAGTCGTGCCGACGGACTCCATCATCACCTCTCAGCAGTCTCTCATGTCATTTCTCTCCTCCGGCTTGTCGGGTGTCGAGTCTCGCCAGTGTGCTTGCCTCGCTCAAGTGAAGAGACCTCGCCGCCATCAAATACGGAAGCCCCCTGTCGTAAATCCTCTTCGTAAACACTCACCAAGTCTCCCACAGAAATCATCGGCGGCTGGTCTAGAACACCATCGTCCGCAATTCCCGGCTCGTACCGCATGTGTGCGCCAAAGAAGACCTTGCTATCGAAACGCCTCGTCTTAGCCAGCGTCGTCAGCGGTTCCTGCCTCCTCTCTGCCGTGCTCTGGTCGACGCAGACCATCTGACATCGCCGACAGGCCCCGAGAAGGCGGAAGCGGTGACGGCCGATGACAATAGAGCTCCACGAGTCTTCCGAGTACGCCGGCTGGCCTGCCTCGCCCTCTGGTGCTCCCACGACCATGTTTGCGCGGAAGCAAGACTCGGCAACGTGAGCATCGCCACCTCTGCTCATGATGTCACGGTTCAGGGCGTCGACGCTGGCGCTGTGCACCAGCAACATCGGGCTCTCGTTGGACAGCAGAATGCGATCCTGCGGCCACCGCTGCTTCTGCTGCTCCGACTCCGAGTCGGACGGGGAAGGCGTGTCGGGAAACGAGCCGGGGAGGCTCCGGTACAGAGCCGCCATCTGGTGCTTCTGCGGCCTCGCCTTGGAAGTGCGGCAGCCGAGCCCGCGACCTCCGGGAGGGAACCGGGCCAGCATACACGGGACACCGAGGGCGCTGGCGAAGAAGCCGTTGATCTCGTCCGAGATGTAGGTACGCGCGTGTACAGCCTCGCCACAGACGCTTGACGGCATCTGCCGCGACCCGTTGCAGACAAGAGTCGAGTCGGCAGACAACGGTATGTCCACGTGATGGCCAGTGCTGTGATGTCCAACTCGGAGAATTCCCCTTTCAAGGTCCAACACGGGCCGCAGCAAAGCCATGGACGGGTACCGCTTTTGACTCAGGGCCTGGCCGGAGCCCCGATGGACGAGGCACCATTCCCGATCCCAGGCCAGTCCTTCCGGCCTGACCTCCCAAGCCTGTCCCGCCGGCACGGAAAAGCCTCCGCAGCTCTTGATGGGATAGACAGTCAGCGTCTTGACCCTCAGCGTGCTCAGTGCATCGATTGTCACGGGAGAGCCCTGTTTCGTTAAGGGCCCCTGAACGAAAAACTCTTTGATGAAATCGATGAACTGATCGACGTCAGAAGCAGTGCTCATGGCGCCGAAGCTGGCTCTGATGACACCGATGGGCTTGCCGGTATCGACATCGCTCTCCGTACCGCAGCGAATCCCGGCCGAGAGATTCCTCTTGAGCTCCCATGCTTCTAGGCCGAGTGCTGATGCGACTCCCCCGGGACAGCACAGGCCGCCCGTCCGGACGTGTATCCTTCTCAGGCTAGCCAGTTTCTCAAACTCGGCGAGACTCACCCAGCCACCGGCCTCATCCAGCAGGTTAAAGGACACGATGGGGCCGGTTCTCTGGCTGGGTGCGTAGAGAACGCAGACAGGCTGGCCACCATGGTGCCGCAAAGAGCCCAGGCAGCGAAGTAGCTGAGAGGCCAATTGGCTGGTATGAGCACTGACCTTGGTCATGGAGCCAAAGAGACCCTGATGGACATTGAGAGCCAGACCGGCGGCGACAATGCTTTGGAAAGGCAGGGTGCCGTCTTCCAAGCGCTCGTGAAGTGATCGCGTCTTGCTGGCATGCCACTGCTCGTCTGCACAGATGACCAAATCGACCGTTCCTCCTCCAAAGTATCTCCTGTGATCGAAAACGGCACCGGCGGCGCGGCGGATAATCAAGGCACCAAGATCTGGAAATCCAAATATTTTGTACAGGCTGACGACAACAAAATCGGCTCCGAAGTGAGGAGAAGAGAGATGCAGCGGGGAGGTAGCGGCCAAGGATGCCACATCGACCAATGTGTATAACGGCGACGGATGCTGATGACGCAGCTGGCTGGCCCATGATAAGGGGTATCGCTGGCCATTCATGTGAGACTGGGCGGGATAAGAGAAGAGCGTAGCAGAGGGCGGGTGAAGAGGATCGACGTCGAGGGGGTCGACACCGTCTAGCCAAGACAGTACTCGGGCATCGTCGAGGCAGACGCTGAAGCGGGCATCCTCGCGGGCACCGACCAGACTCGTGTGGCAATGCTGGTGATAGGCATAGGCGTAGCCGTGTGGAAGAGCCCTCATAGCCTCGACGACGAGCTTGACGCCTGCGGTGGCGTTGGCGACGAAGACGAGGTCGTAGTCAGACGGGTCAGCCCCGAAGAAGGCCAGAAGGCGTGATCGGACGTCATCGATACGAGAGGCAGCGAGCTGTGAAGGCAACGAGTCCGAGTGTGGATTCCCGTAGAGCGTCGATGTCATCTCGGCGGCAAAGGCGTCCATGAGGGAGCGCGAGGCAGGCGTAGAGCCGGCATGGTCGAGGTGGACGCAGCCTGCGGACGTTCCATGACATCAGCAGCAGATCCGTCAGCCTGAAGCCGAGACGCACCGTCGAGCATGGGATACTCTCGTCCCCGCAGAGCCTCGACGGCCTCGCTGTATGATGGCATCTCGCGTTATACTTGTGCCTCGTCGTTGCAGACATTGTGATGTAAGGCGACGTGATGAACAAATTGTGGACCGCGGGCCGGCCGTGGTCCGTGCCGAACGTCATCGACTCCAAGCTCCAAGAGGCTCTGCTCCGTGCTCCGCTCCCTGCTGCTGTGCTCCTGAATGCTTCGTTATTTCCGCCAGATTCTCCACGGCTGCGGCTTCTGCCTGAGCGCCGAATATCTCGTCTTGTCTCCAGATCCTGTTCAGGGCTTGTCCCTCTTTGAGTCGCTATTCGCCGGGGCACGTGACCTGCCACCTCCAGCCTCCTGCTGGATTGCCGCGAGCCTCAACTTCAACCTTATAACCTCACCCCAACCTGAGTCCCTCTGCAACGCATTCGCACGAGACAATCTGGCTGGTACGGACCAATTTCGCTCGTTATACTGGCCGAATTCCCGTGCTTCTCCGCCATAACCGGTCCAGCCTGGGCAACAGCCTGGGCAACGTGGTTCATGCCCAGCGGCGTCTAGTCCGCGACCATGAATTCCTGCAGTTCAAAGGCTCCATGTCGTGGCTCCAGCTCACCCGCACGCCGAGCTGCTCATGTTTAGCTTCAGGACTTACTCGGACTTGCGCATCGAGCACGCCTGCATTTTCGAGTCACATAAAGACGCAAGCATGAGCTCTGATCAAGAACTATTACCCAGAATCTCGTCTTATTTCCTCGTGGCACTCCATTCATGTCTCATCATAGCTTCTTCAGAGACGCTGCACTGCTTCATTCGCTCCCCGCCCTCATGATTCGCCTGCATCATTGATGCGTTCCTTCACCCTGTCTCATCATCTAGCGGCCACGACGGTTGTAAAGGATCCGTTTGGTCGTCCGAACCCTGAATGAAATGGTCAAAGGCCTTCGAGAGGCGGGTTTGCCGATCCTGCCCCCTCCTGTAAAACGTTGTTCACCTCTGCAAGCACTACGACCCATGGCTCCACGTGCTTTCAATGGCATGGTCGACGCTATCGTCTTCGGGGCGTCAGCCTTGTCGTCTCGGGCTCTGGAGGTTGGTCTCTGAAGGCTCCAGGTTACCGAGAAACATCCCCTTTCCATCTGTTTATAAAGGCGCGATATCCTCCGTCCACACTGAAGCCCATCACCGTCGACTCCGGCTTCTCGTCTGAACACCACCGCCGCCATGAAGCTCACCGCGTCCGTCGTGCTCGTCAGCGCTGCCGTGATCGCAGCAAGCCGGTTGGATGATCCTGTCTGTCTTCAGAATTTGGAAATATGCAAGGAGCCGGGGCAAGATACTTGCTGCGAGGACAATATCTGCGCTCCTTATGCGGGGGGGCCATTAAGGGTAAGCCACTGAGAAATACTCTCATCGCCCTGTACGGAGTGATATGAATATACGGTGACGAGACTAATGTTCGATGACACCTAGTGCCTGGGATGCTTTACGTTCGGCGCGACGTGCGATCCGGATAGCCGCGTCTTTACCGGCTGCTGCGCCGGATATGAGTGCTCCCCTGAATCCCGGACGGTAAGTTGAGCGACTGCCCCGAGACGATGATGAACCAACGGTCCTGACAACTTGCAGTGTATCAGGGACTCACGGGAGACCACCTCACTGGACCCAAGTCCGCAACCGACCCCGGAAGACTACACATATAATGCTTATCCCGATCCCACTCCGGAGCCCAGCCCGCAGCCGAGCCCCGAGCCCAGCCCCGAGCCCAACCCATATCCTAATCCCGATCCCACCCCGGAGCCGAGCCCACAACCGAGCCCGGAGCCCAGCCCCGAACCCAACCCATATTTTAACCCCGATCCCACCCCGGAGCCGAGCCCACAACCGAGCCCGGAGCCCGGCCCCGAACCCAACCCATATCCTAATCCCGATCCCACCCCGGAGCCGAGCCCGGAGCCAAGCCCCGAACCCAACCCATATCCTAATCCCGATCCTACGCCAGAGCCGAGCCCAGAGCCCAACCCATATCCGAGTCCCAACCCGGAGCCGACTCCGGAGCCGACTCCGGAACCAAGCCCGAATCCTGGTCCCACCCCGGAGCCGAGCCCGGAGCCAAACCCATATCCGGATCCCGAGCCCATGCCCAGCCCCAGCCCGGAGCCAAGCCCCGAGCCACAGCCCAGCCCGAGCCCGAGCCCGAGCCCACGTCCTTATCCACGCCCGCAGCCGAGTCCGAGGCCTGACCCGATGCCGAGTCCCAGGCCTAACCCGATGCCGAGTCCCAGGCCTAACCCGATGCCGAGTCCCAGGCCTAACCCGATGCCCAGCCCGAAGCCCAGCCCGTATCCTTACTACAGCCCGGAGCCGAGCCCGAGACCCAACCCGCATCCGAGCCCGATGCCCAGCCCGCTTCCCCATCCCAGCCCGATGCCCAGCCCGAGGCCCAGCCCGCACCCCAACCCGAGTCCCAGTCCGAAGCCGACTCCATCCCCGCGCCCGCACCCGGACCCATACTCCGAGATGCAGTCCAGCACCCGGTCTACTACGACTACGACGAACTCCAGCACGAAGCCCTACCACAGACCTACTCCGAAGCCCAGCCCGACTTCCGAAAGCGAGACAAAGCCTCATCCGACGCGCAAGCCGAGTCCTACCCGAAGGCCGAGCCCGAGACCCAGCCCGGACCAGAGGCCTGCTCCGAGGCCCAATCCGGCACCTTACAACGATGACCCGAACGACGATCCGTTTGATGGGAATGGCAATGATGAAGAGGGTGACATGGATGACGATTACAGCTCTGATTTCAGCGACCTCGGTGACGAGCCACCAATGCCGGCCTTCCCACGCCCGCCGCGGACGCACCGATATGACAGTGGAAGAAAGATGCCAAGGGCTCAACCGATTCACAGGCCGAGTGCAATCCCAGATTCCAGGCCGATGACCCACGGGAGCTTCAAACCAAGTCACAGCACTACCTTTGCAACAAGCTCCAGAACCAGCCTCAGGCCCTCGCCCACCCCTACGTCGGACGCCTACGAAAAGTCCAGCACAGGCAGCTCATCGGCGACAAGTCACAGCAGCAAGCCGACGCCTCACCCGGTGTCTTCCAGCTCTGCAAACCCATCGCCGACTTACAACTACGACGAGCCGACTTACGAGCCGCCCGCTTTTCTCGAGCGTGACTGACGGCCGATAGAGAGCGACGGTGGCCTGAATTCATCAAGACTGCCATGAAACTTGGCTTCGCGGTAGTGGGGAGGAATGAGTAAACGACAGGCGGTTGCGGGACGAGTCAAGGAAAGTAGTTTAGCACGAGACGCTACAAGAATATCAAGATGGCGATACAAGGATGTGTGCAGTTGTCTGTGATGTTGAGTGACTGATTAGCCACCGTGATTTTAAATAAGTTTTCTTATCAAAGACACCCAGACGCAAGACTGCGGTTCACGAGTCGCCAAGGCCATCGAGCCGCCTCTCCCCGAGATTCGAGTCCGATGCGCCGCTGGCCGCCCTTTTGCCAGACTCTGTTGCAGGAGCATGTCGATGGCTGATGGACCTTGTGGTGCGAACATCAAGGGAGGAGAGGGCGGCACGGATACTGAAGTCGGATGGCAGCAGGCCTGAGCACAAGAAGCCGTTTCTCGCCAAGCCATCTTGTTTCTTTCGGGCAGCTTGAAACGTGCCGGCTCTGGTTGCCGAAGCAGCAGATTTCCGAAATCCTCAAGTTCGTCTGGAAGGGGAGACAAGTTGCTGCACAGCTCGGCGATTAGCCTGCTGTGAGGGATATTTGTCGGTCTTCCAGTTCGTCCGCGGACAGAGCTTCAAGATTCAGAACTGCCTGGTTCGGCTGCTGGGACGGCTGAATGGAGCGTGGCGCTCCACAGTCCCGCGTACTGTATAAATTCCAGCGCTGCCCGGTGCAGCTGTGCGGCAGGTCGAGGACTCCCGTCGTGCGTGAGCGAGAGGCCGATGCGACCTGCGACCTGCACTCGCGTGCTGAGGTACAGACTAGTAAGGAAGTACACGCAAGTTTACACCGTGTACTCTTTTTTCCCGCAAACACCATCGTCATCTCCGGTACTCCCCCGGTCCCTCCATACCCTGCTCAAGTCCCCCTCCCTCGTCAGGAACCTGTCACTGAACAGTCAGCATTGGCCGCTACCCGCCAAACCCACTTCCCCCGTTTCGCGCCCGGCTCCACCGACTATCACTGCCGTCGATTTCGGAGGCCTTCATCTCCCTCTCTTCCACCTCCTCGTCGCCAAACCTCTGGGCGTCCACGCATGATATCGTCCAGCGGCGCGCCATAGCTCGCGTCCCCCTTCTTTCGCTTCTTCTATAGCGATCCTCGTTGCCACAGTTCGTCTTGCCTTTCCTTCTTTCTCCCATTCGTCTTTTCCTTCTTCAGCCGGCCTCCCCTCTCGTCTTCCTCTTCTTTTTCCCTCTGCTCAATCACGGCCATGTCTCGCACTTTTCACCCCAGCCTTCTGGCTGCCCATGCCCATTTTGCATCTCTTTTCCCCTCCTTCGCTCTCCTCTACGCCTACGCCTCTTGGGTAGTCTTCTTCCCTCTCCATCGGCCTACTCAGCCATCCCTCCTGCTCTATCACAGTCCGGTTTTGCGTTCTTTTTTCTGACCACTTCTTTCCCTCCTGCTTCTAGGTACATATTCCTGCCACCACCACAAAGAGGGCTCAGCTTCAGCCGATGCACATACTCACCTTCTGAACTTCTGAAGCAGGAGCCTCATCATGTGGCGGGACGCGTCGGCCAGGTCGCCGCCCTCGGAGCGGAACTGGGGTCGTGAAGATCGCGACTATCGTTCCAGATCGCCAGGTATGTCATGAGAGCCCCTTCTTCCAGCATGTATGGGACGTAAACCATGCTAAATTTCTGCAGGAAATGAACGGAGAGATCGCCGACGCTCTCGGTCTCCACTCGCCGTTGATCGGTACGAGCCTCGCAATCGCAGAGAGGACCGCGATAGAGACAGCCGCAGACGTGTCACTTCGCCTCCTGCTAATATCGATCGCTACGTTCCCGGCCAAGATAACTCTCCTTCAGCCATGACGGTAAACCCGCTTACCGATCCGGCTCGGCTCCCGTATCAAGTCGGCTTTTCTTACTTTGGAGAGTGGTGGCGGTTGAATGAGAAGATCAAGGATGAGAAAGAGCGTGCTCGCACTGGTCGCAGACGAGAGCCTGACCGCAATCGGACCCCCCGCGAAATCCAAGAGGAACGCGACAAGGAAAAGGCCAAGATACAAGCGGCCTACGACATCTACAAGGAAGAGATGCAGGCCAAGATGGCTCGGGCATTTGTCGCAGAGCACAAGAAAGAGCAGTGGTTCAGGGAGAGATACGTTTCCGAGGTCAGAAACGAGGTCAGGGCCAAGCTCAACGAGATTCGCCGAGGCGCCTACAGCCAGTGGGAGCAAGACCTCGAATCCGGCACCTTTGACCATTTTTCCCTCGAGGGTCTACCCAAGAGCGAGAGCAATGGCGCCGGCGGCCTTGTCGAAAAGGAAGAGGGCGAGGCGACGGCGAGCAACGAGATTCTCGGCGTCAGCGATCTCGTCCCCGCCAATGGGGCCGACATTCGCGATGAGAACCAGTATCAGCCTACGCTGCTCATCAAGACCATCGCCCCGCATGTCAGCCGTCGGAACCTCGAGGCCTTTTGCAAGGAAAACCTCGGCGAGGAAGAAGGTGGGTTCAAGTGGCTATCGCTGTCTGATCCCAACCCCAGCAAACGCTATCATCGCATTGGATGGGTCATGCTTCATCCTGCGTCCGAAGTGGCCATGCCCATCGGACGGGCCGAGCCCAAGGACGAGTACGCCGACGAGGAGTCCAAGTCGCCTCAGCTCGTGTCTACGGCGGAAAAGGCCCTCGAAGCGGTGAATGGCAAGACGGTCAAGGACGAAGTGCGAGGAGACTTCGTCTGCCACGTCGGTGTGCACAACCCGCCCTCACACCCGAGGAAGAAGGCCTTGTGGGACTTATTCTCGGCGCCCGAGCGCATCGAGAGGGATCTTGTTCTCGCTCAGAGGATCGCCCACAAGTTCGAGGCCGAATATGACGCCGACTACTCGGGTGTCCTCAAGGTGGAGGAAAAGGTTTACGATCTTCGAAACGCCGGCATGCTGCAACCCGTGACTCCCTCGACTTCCTCGAAAAAGGTGAAAAAGGTGCGGGAGATGGCCATGGACGAGGCCATGGATGACGAGGACGGCACGGTAATGGATGAAGACGAAGATGACGGAGCTGTCGATGAAGAGGAGACTGACGATGAATATCTGTTGATGAAGAAGAAACAACTGGATCTCCTCATCGAATATCTCCGTCGAGTTTTCAACTTTTGCTTCTTTTGCGTCTTCGAGAGCGACTCAATTCACGAGTTGACTCGCAAGTGTCCCGGCGGACACCTTCGTCGACCCCGAAGCACGCTGTCTTCGTCTGCGAGATCCGTCGCTCGTGCAAGTGCAAACGGCGAACCTTTTCCGGCCAGAAAGCGAAGCGATGCCGGCGAGGAAGGCGAGGCAGATTCGCCAGAAGCTGAAAAGAGGTTCAAAACCTCGAGCAAAACAGAGCAGCAGCTTCTACGCGCGTACAACTGGGTCAAGACGTTCGAGGACAAGCTGCTTCAGGTCTTGGATCCGCAGTCGGTCGACCTCCGGAAGGTCGGTGGGCGCCCTGTCGACGAAGCCGTCGACGAAGAACTCGCCAAGTTTGTCAAGCAAGAGGACGAACACAAATGGCGCTGCAAGGTGCCTGATTGTACCAAGCTCTTTAAGGAAGACCATTTTTGGAAAAAGCACGTTGAGAAGCGCCACAGCGAATGGCTCGACAGTCTCAGGGAAGAGGTAAGTATCAGTGTCCCCGAAACTAGTCCCAGCTGACGACGTTTGTTTGTGCAGTTCGAGCTCATCAATGCCTACGTCTCGGACCCGTCTCACATCGCGCCGTCGCGGACCGATGCCAACAGTAACGGACACTTCCCGACCTCGAGCGGACAGGCGACTACCGGTACTCCTCGGGGCTTCAACCTGCAAAACTATTCGATGAACGGCAACATGGGGGTGCCAGGATTTCCGATGCCGCCAGGAGGTTTCCTTCCCATGTTCCCCGGCATGCCGACGACGGGATGGAACCCGATGGGCGACGACCGTTCGGGAGGCGCAATTCGGCGAGGCGGCATGGGCGGCGGGCGAGGACAATTCCGATCGGGACCGTACGACCGCCGTCGAGGCCAGCACTGGGACGCCGGCGGTGGCGGACGCGGCCGGATGGGCGGTTCTCGCTGGGGGGATGGAGCGGGAGGAGCGGCTGGAGGGCCTCGCGAGGCGGTACAAGGCAGAAGCTTGAAGAGCTATGAGGACCTCGACCAGGCCTCAAGCGGAGGCGGAGGGGGCGAGCTCAACTATTGAAATGTAAGCTGCGAGCTTGACGAGATAGGGCTTCAGGGAGCTTGAGGCGACGTCGACGCGATGACGACGCGCTGGTAGGTGAACCGCATCATGAGCGCTCGGGCATTTCGGAGGCTCTATGTACAGTAATGCCACGCTGCCATTCCGTCTATTGCTGAGGTTGTCACCTGTAAGCTGTAGGGAGCTGGATTCGTAGCTTGAGGTCGTCGGTGAAACGACGCCTTACGTAAGGGAGCACGCGCTCAAGCTGCGTCATTGAGTTACCCTAGACTTCACACGCGCAGATCGATTGGGATTTTTTCTTGCCTCCGGTGTCGCAACCGGCCTCTGAGATCTATCCTGCCAGCCCAATTACGTTGCCAGCCATGGGACTACTGGCTGAGTCCAAGAGGTATCGTGACCTGGGAGAGTCGACTTACTCGAAGAAGCTTCAACTAACTCTGGGCGAACAGTGGGCGGCGAAAATTATCGCGAGACCCCAACAATACTCGATGGACGCGCGACGAGTCTTCCTTTGGGCAGAAGATGCTGCGTGCGCAGGGATGGCAACCGGGACAGTTACTTGGTGCACAGAAAGGCTCGACATCGAAACTCCACGGCGCGGCGAACGCCTCGTTTATACGCGTCTCGCTGAAAGATGATGTCAAGGGACTCGGCTACAACAAGGCGCAGGAGGACAAAGTAACGGGCCTCGACGTTTTCTGCGATGTGCTGAGCCGGCTGAATGGCAAGTCGGAGGAGGATATCGAGAAGAAGAGGCAGGCGAGGCTGGTCATGGAGACTGATCTCTACGTGCAGCAGAGGTGGGGGACGGTGCGGTTCGTTAGGGGGGGGTTGCTGGTGGGCGATGTCCCCGTGGAAGAGACGGGATCACGCGGCGAAGAGAAGGTCAAGGCGGATGGTTCGCAGGGCGACGAGGGCGATGGTAACGACGTCATGGCTGAGGTTACTGGGAAGACGAGAAGGAGCAAGAAGCGGAAACTTGGTGACGTCGATGGCGAGAATCTGGGAATGACGAAGGAAGAGAAGAAGCGGCGCAAAGAGGAGAAAAGGGCGAAAAAAGTTCCGTCGAAACCGGAGCGGGACAGTCCGAACAGCGGCAACAAGGATGAGAACGAGCCGGACTTGGGCAGCGAGCAGGCTGTGGGCGACATGGCGGCGGATAAGCCGAGGAAGAAGTCCAAGGCTAAGTCGAAGGAAAAAGCACGACGACAGTCAGCTGAGGAGATGGGGGAGGACAACTCAAAGGGCGACAAGAAGGAGAGGCGAGACAAGAAGAAGAAGAAGAAACGAAAGATCGAGGCCGAACGCGAAGCCAATGGCGAGAACGAGGCACGGGCGACGACGACGACGACGACGACGACGACGACGACGACGACGACGATGGCGAATGGTCATCGGAATTTTGTTAGGGCGCGGTTCATTGCGGCGAAGAGACAGGCTATGCTCGATACGCAGGCTCTGAAACAGGTTCGTTTTGGGTATGGCTAAAGGGTTGTTTGGACGGGTGCTGACTTTTGTGGGTAGATCTTTATGGTTCAGGCGTGATGGTGGGATCGGGGGTGGTGCGGCGAGGGCGGAAGGGAGGGATGGGGATGTGAGGGATGGCAGTTTGTCTTTGGGATAGGTGATGGTTGGGGTTGTGTGCGGCAGTTGACGATCGGGTTGGAGGGGGGGGCCGGTAGATGTTGTCCCGGCAGACGCAGGGTAATCTTTTCTTTTCCCACAGGCTTCATTGTCCTGTTCCGGCTTGTATTGCTTACAGGTTGTGAATCGACCCTCTGCACATCGGGTCTCACATTGATCAGTCCCTTGGAAATCCACTACCGATGGTTGGGTCACATCTCACGCATATGCATCGGTGACGTCATGATCCTTTACTAAACTCTACCCAAACTCTCAAAGCTCCGAGCTCGACTCCCGCTACCGCGATAAAACGCCCTCTACTCCTTGCGCAACAATACAAAAACACCATGATACATCATCATCATCAACGACGACCCTTACTTCCCAGCGTTGCGTCCAAGATTACTACAGTGATGCACAGTCAGCACCACGCTATGATATGACAGGGAGACGATAGACGGGGAGGACGAACTTGTGGAAGAGCTGGTGGAAGATGCCGCCTTTGGACTGCTGATCTGACATGCTCACCCTTCGCGAGGTGCCGGCGTCGGAGCCGCGTTTGTGCTGGTGGAGGGCGTCGAAGGCGGGGAGGAGGCCGGAGCTCTGCGGTTGTTCAGTGCGTGTTCATTCAGGGGAGTGGGAGGGAGAACGGACCCTGCGGCGGCCGGTGGAGGAAGCGTCGGGGATCTGGTTGGGCTCGCTCATTGTGGTGATGGGATGGTGGTGTTGGGTTGAAGTTGGACTGTACTGTTGAGGTTGGATGGATAAATGGATGAATGGTCAGGATGATGGGACGGGAGGGGGAGGCCTGTTTATAGGCAGGCCGGCAATGCAAGCAGAAGGCGTCGCATCCGAGTCCAACGAAAGCGGTACCAACAGCTACAGCCTCAAGCCTACGAAGCGAGCCGTACCAAGCAGGTATCCATCCGTTCTTTTTCTTTCCTTTCCTTTTTGTCTCATGATGGGCCGATGACGTTGATTAGGGTTGAGGCCGTAAAGGAATAAGCACGACGCCGGCCACGGACGCTAGCTAGGCCAATCGCCGGCCCGCACGGACCCGATCCCCGGGAGAGGACCCGGAGGCCCGACTCATCGGCTGCGCTAGAGCACGAGGCGCGATGGCCAGGGGGGTCTCGAGGGCGTCATAGACTAGATGGGGATATCTGGGTTGCTCGGTATGTATTCCGTACGAGTACATGCCACCGCCTCTTCACTCCTTTTCCAGCCGCACCGCAGCGTTGCGCTCGATGAACGATAGGTCGACCTTGTGGCCCAGCAGTTCGCGGATGTTGGAGATGGCGTACTTGATCATCGTCGGACGCTCCAGGCTTAGACCCCAGCCGAAGACGCGCATGTCGCGGGGCAGGCCCATGGCCTCGAGCATCTCCGGCCGGAACATGCCCGAGTTGCCAATCTCGACCAGCTTCTTCAGGCCGTGGTGGTAGCTAAAGACCTCCATACTGGGCTCCGTGTACGGGTTGTAGGCTGGTTTGAAGCGCAGGTCTGAGATGCCCATCTTGCCGAAGAAGACTTCCATAAACTCCATGAGTCCGCCGAGGGAGAGGCCGTAGTCGGCGATGACGCCTTCGACTTGGTGGAATTCTGCCAGGTGCGTTGCGTCGACCGTCTCGTTGCGGAAGACGCGGTCGATGGAAAAGTACCGCGCTGGTGCTGGCCTCCCGTCTGGCCCCTTGGTCGACGCCAGCCGGTGCAGCATCGCCGCTGAGATGGACGTCGTGTGCGTTCGGAGCACCAGCTTCAGCGCCTCGTCCGCGCACCACGGGTAGCGGTAGCCGATGGAGCCGTATTTCCCCTCCTGATGCACCTCCTTGACGTTTTCCCAGTATTGTTGCGTGTCCTGTCCTTGCCCCTGCGGCCGGGGCCTGTCTGCTTGCTTGGGGTCTGAGATGTAGAACGTGTCTTGCAGGTCGCGCGCCGGATGCTGCTGCGGCACGAAGAGGGCGTCAAAGTTCCAGAAGCCCGTCTCGACATACTTGTTGGTCGGCATCTCCTCGAAGCCCATTTCGAAAAAGATCTGCCGGAACTCATGCCGCACCTTGTTGAGCGGGTGCAGTGCCCCTGCGTTTTGGTCCGCTCCTAGTGCCTTGAAGTTGTATGGCTTGAATGTCGCCGTCTTCCAAGCTCCCGACGCAATCATGTCGGCCGTCAGATCCGTCTCCTCTTGGGGCATCTCCAAGGCATACTTGGGTCCCTTGGCTATCCGAAAGGTGATGACTTTCTGCATGCGGATGAGCTTGCGCTTCCTGAGGTCGGCGAGGACCTTGCTGTCCCCCGTGCGCGACTCCTTGATCTTCTGCAGCTGCGCTCGCGTCGTGTCCTGCACCGAGTCGGCCTGTCTGTCCGTCAGCTTGGCCCCCGCACCGGATGTCGGATGAAGATTACCGTGGCAATGAGCTTCCCGTCCTTGCTCTTGGAGATCCATTTCTCTCGAAAAGCCTTTCCCTGACCCAGCTTCGTCACCGTCTTGTCCCCGATAGCTGCCTCCAGCTCCTGAACGGTCAAGCCGTCCATTGCCTTTTTCAGCGCCTCAAACACCCGCGCCTCATGGCTACCATGGGCTGCGATCTGCTCGGCCTCGGCTTCTAGCAAGGCCTCCTCTCTATCGATAGTCTCGTATGTAATCATCGACCGCGAGCCCAGCCGGTCGAGAGCGCTCTTGAGCTCCTGGAAAGGAGAGTCGGGGAAGGCTTCGGCCGATTCTATCGGGGTCTTGACCGACAGAGCCTGCAGCACCTGCTCTGCGAGAGATGGGGAACTGGGGCTCGCCATTGTGTTCTTCGTAGCGCCCGTCCCTTGGAGCGTGCCAGAGGCGTGAGAGCGATTGCTTCGTCTTCGTCGCCGTCGTGAGTCAGTCAGTCTCGTCAGCGCTGTTTTTTCTCCCCAGGCACCGCTTGGAGGGGCACTCAATTGGATGCCCCACTAATATCGGCGGTTCGGAGTTATTGATGATCCCCGCTGCGACGACCCACTTCCACCTTTCCCGGTCTGCTCCCAAATCGGTGTGTGATTAAGCAACGGCCATCATCGACAGTCCACGTCCCCCGACTTCTCCCCATCCATTATTCTCCTCTGAAACTCCAGCTGAAGCTGCATCACCGGCCTTCTGCTCGCAAAAATCCTGACAGGCCGTTTTGATGACCAGCTTCGTCCGAGCGGGAGCTGCTCATGCAGTCTAGGCTCGTTCGGCGCCCATGACGAGAGCCAACTATGAGCGACGATGCTTCGCCCTCACGGCCGGTGCGAAACCTCGACTCGCCTGCCAACGTCCAAGCAGGCGACGATGATCTCCCCGTCGCCGACGAGATGGCCGAACAGCGGGATGCTGGCTCGCCCTCCGCCTCGCGTCAACCACGAAGAAGGCGGAGCAGGAGCGCTAAGAAACGGCATCCGGGGCTCGCCAAGAAGCTCTCGTTCCTCTCCCATCTTCTCAAATCGCTGGATACAATAGTCATTGCTGAAATCAGCTGCCTCTACTACATGGAGTGAGTTGCTCCCTTATCCATACTCGGGTTTCCGCGCTGACCGACCAAACACTCAGGTGCTCTCTCTGGCGGTTCCTCCTTCGATGCGCCGGCGAATTCACCTATCTGTCTCCCAAGGACGAATCATTCCCGATATTCATGCCGGTAACTTTTGTGCAGATCTGGTATATCCTAGTTTCCAACCTCATCTGCCTATTCTGTCACCTCGTCTTTTCCCCGCCAGTCGGGCCCGAGTATCATCGAGGATATCAGCATGGGGGCCTCATCATCGACTTCATCGGCCAGAAGCCTCCGACATATCGATTATACTACTGTCTCGCTGACCTGATGATTCTCGCCCTTCAGTGTTTGATGTTGGCTGCCCACAATGAGCGGGAGCTCCTGCGCGCCGCCCTCAAGACTTTTCGTCCCATGCTCCCCGTTGCAGACGAGCCGGACATTGTCTCGCGCCAAGATATGGACGCAGAAGAGCGCGGCGTGGCAAGAGAACAGCCGACAATCGGTTCTGCCCAAGACCCTTCCGGTATTGAGCTGCAGCCCCTGAGCCGTCCCCGAGAAGAGACATTCGAGGGGGGCGATGATACAGCGCCTCTACTGCCCGAGGTATCGGATGGCAGTTCGCCTACTGTTCCGCTTTCCGACGTCATGGCTTCGGGGAATGCCGTCATCGGCCACTTCCACGTTGTCGAGTCGCTGCTGTCCGCCTCAACGGGCTTCGAGCGGACTGCCGCACACTCCCTCCAGACTATCAGCTACGGGGCGACCATGGCAGCCCTTCAGGCCCGCAGACAGAGCGCTTCTGCGCGGGGCCCGTCACCACATCCCAACCGATGACGCGTCAAACAGATGACACCAAGATGGGTTTCAAGCGCGGATACATCCGACACTTACTCCCTGTCGAGCTTACTATGCCATCTTTCTGCCTACATTACCGACGCCGGCTCCCTTGACAGTAACAATCATATCATGGGCTGTGTTCCCCGCATCTCTCAAACCCCAGGGATGCGCGCCGAACATTCGCAAGTCCCTCGCCAGCCGCCAATGATGTTTTGACGCGAAAACGCCCTCGGCTATTCTCACACGTCCGACGTCTTCCGAACCCAGGGACATGAGGACCAAGACGATGGAACTGGAGACTTCGCTCACGCAGCCGCCCAGCTTAATAGACGCGAGCAGCTGGTTCACACAATCTCTTCCGATTTCCTCGGGCACAGTATGACCCGATGGAGGCGTCACCTTGTCTGCCGAATAGAAGACGCCAGGAGTGCTCGACTCGGCCACCAAGCTCAATCCGAAACCGATGCCGAGCCTCCGCTTCTCACCCTCCTTGCCCGTGGCCACCAGCGGGGCCTTGTCGTATTGCGCGGCAATTTGGATGTCGGCGCAAAAGGACTTTAGTTTTTCGCGGACAGTCTGGATCATGCGAGAGTTGTTGGACGCCGAGACACCGGTGCTATAAGCGACGCCCCTGATCCTCTTGACTCGACCGGCATCTCTGTGAAAATGCAGCGTCTTGGGCAGCCGCACCTGGCCTGCAAAGCGGAATTCGACGCAGCCGCCGCCGCCTCGGCCTTCTGCGCCGGGGCAGGACCGTTGCAGCACCCTGAGTTCGATCCTCGCGGGCGGGATGCCGAACAGGCCGAAAAGAGGTATGATGGCGGTCCGGAACGTGTCGATGGAGACGTCGCCCTCCTCGGTGGCCGAGGTAATGACACCCGGACCCGAAAAGCGAACGTTCATGTGTGCTTTAGAGAAGGGCGCCAGTAGGCATAGCGGTAGTAGATAGTATGTGACGCCCCTCGTGTTAGACTCGGGGATATTGTGCACAATCACGTCGCCCTCGGTGGCGCCCTGGCCGGCGACGGTTCCCGTTATCAGCCCGGGACGATACGTGATGGTGGTGCCTGTGAAGGAGATTTGTATCGAGCTGCCATTTGTGACGGCCTCGAGAAGTCGTAAGAAGGAGATGTGATGGGGAGCGAGACCCGGGCTCGTGGGCCACGCGACGCGGATCTTGGAGATGTGAACGGGACGACCGAGAAGAGTTGCGATTGTTAGGCGCCGACTAAATGCAGTGTGGCCCATGAACCGTATGAACTCGGTGTTGGACGACATGGCGTCTTGACGGTGGACGAATGACGAGGATGATGGGCTGTGGTCTGGCGGCTTTGAAGAAAATGGTTTTCTGCCGGATCCCGGGCTGAGAAGGGCAGGCGGTGGATTGTTATCGATAGTGACTGGTAGAGGATCGGGGCGGATTAATGTAGACGGGCTACTGCGAATCGCAAACCAAAACTTGTTAGACCAGACTTTCGACATTGGTGTCTTGGGTTGAAGAATTATGATGGATGTTGCTCCAGCTTTGTAGATGAATCGCCTCAGTTTATGATTGGAGAATAGAGAAGAGAAGAGAGACATGGCCGTAATGACAGGGACCAAGCCATCTAGAAACGCCTTATCAAAGCCGATACGTATCGCCAGCCAATGAGAGAAGCCGACGAGAAAATCATCTTCACGCCGACAACTTCTTGATTTTTTTCCCTTTTCTTGACTCCTGCATCTCACTCTTGTGAAAGAGCATGCCTTGCAGGCCGCTGCTTCTCGATCGATGGATTCAGAACCGACCCATCTGTCAGTCATGTCTCTACAGCCTGCAGCGAAAGGCTTTTCACCTCCAGGCCGCATCCTACAAGTCGCATACACCGAGGCGGCCTCAGAGACGGACGCGGCTGTCCAATTCGGTGTCGCGTCAGGCGTCCCCGGCGGAGCTAAATAGGTACTTGGAAGGCATCAAGGAGCTGCAACGATCACAGAATGCTCAATCCGACGACGACAACATCCCGGTCCGCTACTTTGAGGAGGAAGAAGGGCAGCGGTCGGAGCTGGACGGCGAGGACGAGTTCAACGACTCCATGTCTACTCTAGACAGATCTGGGCTCAAGAACCTCCTCTTCAACATCAGGGATGCTCTGGGGTCGGACGACCAGAAGAAGTCTTTCCAGGCTGTCATGCGCGAAGTATGCGGCGAGTCGAACAAGCTTTCATCCGTGGCCGACGTGGAGAAGCTCGTGGCGAGATCGCAGGCCTACAGCAAGGAAATCGACACCAAGGTGGAAAAGCATCTTGCCCAGCTCCCGTCGGAACTTGCAGATGTGATACGGAAGGAATTCGCAAGACTGGATGCGTCAGGAGAGGGCGACGGGTTGGATGGACCGCCTTATCTACTACCCGAGAGAGAGTGGAAGTGGCAACATCGCGAAAAGGTGCATAGACTCAACAATGTCCTATCACGCGTCAACCGCGATATATGCTCCGGGAAGCCCCTTATCAAATCGACAGTCTCGACCGTCTACAAGGCATACTTTATAGCCAGACGGAGCATGTCTCTCGCCTTCAGCAAGGTGCCCGTCGCTGCTTGGGAACTGCTATGGAAGGTTTTGTCTGTGGATGAATCTGTCCACCCAAACCGCATGACGCACATCTCGTGGCTCGCGAGGGACATGATCGCGGCCAAGGTGCCGATGGACGGATCGCAACAGGTGCTGGCCATGGAAGCCGTCTTTGTCGTTGGGGAAGTTTCAATGGCCATGAAGAGCTGGAGAAAGAGCACGAGTTCTCTAGGCGACGAAGACTCGCCGTGTTTTCAAGAGTTTTGGGAGCTCGGAGTCCGCATGTTCTGCCGGCTGGGCGAGCTGAACGAGGCCGAGAGCGCGGCCGACAGACTGTTGGCCAAGGGACTGGACGCGCGTATCTTGATGCCCGTCATCCGCACCCTGACGGAAAAGGGGACGACCGAGAGCCAGGAGCGGGCATGGCAGCAATACCGTCGCATGAGGACTCTCCTCGGCAAGGACATGCAGCTGGAAGACTACGACCAGGTGATTTCCTACTTCCTGACGACGCACAAGACGGATCTGGCGCTGTACGCCTTTGTCGACATGATGTTTGACGGCTCCATCGACATGACGCAGCAGAAGGGGATGCCGGCAACCGTGGCCAACAAGTACTTCATCGGCAAGTGGCTGAAGCGACTGATGGGCGCAGGCGACCTGGTCGGAGCCTGGAGAGTCGTCGACTTCATGCGATCCAAGGGCGTCTCAGCCGCCCCTATCCAACTCAACGGCCTGGTCGGCGCCTGGTTACGCTCCGGCGGCGCCCAAGACGTGGAAAACGCCGAGCGTCTGGCCTGGGACATGATCGAATCGCGCATCCGCTTCGTCGACGACCGAAGGCGCAAAACCTACCAAGAAACCCAGACGCCGCCTCCTTGGCCGAGGGCGACGCACGAGACGTTCGCCCTGCTGGCTGCCAGCTACAGCGTTCGCAGCCTCCGCGACAAGATGCTCCTCCTGTGGGAGGCCTTTGGCTCGGCGGAGATGAGCGCTGATGCCTTTATGATGAACCAGCTTCTCGAGTCGTACATCCAGGCCGGCCTGCACAACGACGCCCTCCAGCTCTACTACGACCTCGTCGTCGACCAGAAAAAGGCAACGCCCGACTCCCACACCTTTTCCACCCTCTGGAAGACGCTGGCCGTCAGCAGACTCCACAGCCTATCCCCCGAGATGCTCCCCGAAGCCCAACGCGAAACCCGCCGCCTCTTCCAAGAAACAATCCGCTTCCGCCACGTCTTCCCCCCCGAGGGCATGGACGGCCAACTCGCCCGCAAGATGCTCCACTCCTTCCGCATCCTCCAAGACAACCACGCCCTCCTCCTCACCCTCCTCCCCCTCCACCGCCTCTTCAACTACCTGCCCACCGACACCCTCGCCCTCGAACTCGCCCTGGGGACCACCAGGCTGCAGTGGCAGACGCGGCCCCAGCGCAGGGCCCTCCTCGCCGCCAAGCACGACATCGACACGGAGCTCTCGGCCGCGAGGCGCCGCGCCGTGGATAACGCGGCCGACGCGGCGGATGAGTTGCAGGGGGAGGAGCGCGGGTTGGCGCTGCTGGCGCACTTGAGGAGGAGGTTTCGGCCGGGGGGGGGGGGGGGG
>NJES01000013.1:0-76179 GCA_002591395.1 Ophiocordyceps camponoti-rufipedis | reverse complement strand
GGATGGGATGGGATGGGATGGCCGTATTTGCGTGTGTTGCGATGTTATCAGGGGTTCAATTGTTGGGATACAGGTAGGGAGAGGTTGGGGGCAGGAGGTTGTCGTCGGTTGGGAGTGGCGGTACGTGACGGATGGTGACGAGGATGAGACTCTTGGAATATGACGTATCGAAGGAGATGGCATGTATTATTAGATGGATTACTAGAACTTCACGAGTTAGTTTCATGCGTTGAAACCCAACACAAGAATCCCCCGTCGCTTCCCCTGACTACATGTCATCCAGGGACCAGAACAACCACCGTCTGCCCCTATATACTCGGCTCGCCCATCGACTCAGACAGCAAACCCCCCAGACGCCACCAGCCTCGGCTCACCCGCAGCCTCAAACGTGCCGTTGGGCAGCAGCCGGACGCCCTGAGCCAAGCTCTGCCCCGGCGGCACCCAGCTCACGTTGTGATGCAGCGACTTCATGTAAGCCACGGTGCTGTTGTCAAAGGCGTACTCAAACGTCACCATGGTCGGCACCAGCTGGTCGTGCAGACGCGGCTGACGCAGTGCCTCGGCCATGTTCATGTGTCGGTCTAGCAGGTGGATGGTGTTTTGGATCGTGGCCGTTGTGATGCGGCTTCCTCCTGCGGCGCCCAGGCTGAAGAGGAGCTTGCCGTCGGGGGTCTCGGCGATGATGGGCGAGATGGAGGATAGGGGACGCTTGCCTGGGCGGATGTAGTTGGATGGGCTGGGGATATAGCCGAAGCCGTTGCTGACGCCGGGGATGCTGAAGTCGTTCATCTGGTCGTTCATGACGATGCCCGTCTCGGGGATCATGACTTGCGATCCGAAGAGGAGGTTGACTGTCGTGGTGAGCGATATCGCCAGTCCGCTCTTGTCGGCCGCTACCATGTGCGAAGTCCCTGGCGTATCGAGAGATTCGAGTCCTTCCGGATCGTAATAGGGAAGCTCCTGCGTCGTCAGATCGGAGATGCGGGAGCGGAGATAGGCGCCGTGCTCGGGAGAGACCATCGAGGCCGTCAAGTTGGCCACATCGACAAAGGACGGGTCACCGAGTTTCGTACGCTGACCGTAGGCGAATCTGATGGCCTCGTCGAGTCGGTGGGTTGACAAGTTGAATTGTGATGGATCGCCGAGAGAGTCGTAGTTGCTGAGGATGTTGAGAGCGCTGAGAGCTACGATGCCGCCTGAAGGGGCGTTGCAGCTGGTAAGCTTGTAGCCGCGGTAGTTGAGATGGATGGGCTCGCGGTGGACGACGGTGTAGTTTGCCAGGTCTTCCATCGTCATGGTCCCGTTGCGGGCTCGGAGGCCGGCGATGGTGGCCTGGGCGATGGGACCAGAGTAGAAGGCATCTACACCGTGGAGGGCAATGGCCTCGAGGGTATCGGCGTAGCGTTTCCGCGTCATGATCTCTCCTTGCTGGAGGAGTCGACCTCGGGGGGCGAAGTCGAGGGCCCAGGATGGATCTTCGGTTAAGAAGGAGGCGTCATCGGGGCTGGCCATCCTGGTGGCGAGGTCTTCGGTTACGACGAAGCCGAAACGAGCGAGATGGACGACTGGCTCGACGACTTGGAACCATTCCAGCTTGCCGTATTTCGAGTGGAGGTATTCGAGTCCCCTCAGCTCTCCTGGCACACCACTGTCGACAGCCATCCTCATCATCAGCATTCTACGCGTCAAGTCAAGAACAAGACAATGATATACCTCGCCAGCCCCCCAACCATGCTAGCCTGGCTATTATTGCCAAACATGTCCTCGAAAGCAGCAGCCGGAGCAACCTCACGGAAGTCAACCGTCTCGAACTGACCGTCAGGGCCTCGAATCGTCATGAAGCCGCCGCCGCCAATGCCGCTGTGATACATGGCGACGGTGCCCACGCACAGGATGGTTCCGATGATGGCATCTGCCGCGCTGCCTCCGCTCTGGAGAAGCTGCGTGCCGATCCGGCTGCAGACGGCGCTCTCGCTGGCCACGGCTCCCAGCTTGGGGACCCCTTCATTGCCTGTGGCTTTGGCTGCTGACGGGAGGGGGAGTGAGGCAGCGAGGAGGCTGACGAGCCATGTCATCGGGCGAGGCGTCATTTTGCCTTGCTTTCGAGACTGATGCTAGACTGGAAGGGGGACGTGAGGGATTTCCAGCTGGGGATGTGGAGGGATGGGGGGGAGCCATTTGTATGTACGTGAGATCAATGCATTGATGGCAAGACTCTTTCGAGAGTCATGTTCAGGAAGTCGACATCATCAAAGCTGTGTGACGCCGGGTCTGTTCAATGCTTACAGGGGTTGCTTTTTGTTATATTGGCCGTGTAACACACGTTGACTTGTCCGGACGAGACTCTCCGTGTCCGAGCGGTGAGGCTTGCTGTCGAGAAGCATCTCCGGCTTGAGAAGCTGTTGGCAACGATGTAAAAGGTCGATATGATTAAGGCTGAGGTGAGTCGGTTGATGCACGACGCCATCGCCAACTCATCCGGCTTCCCCCGGTGGAGAAGCGGCACAGTCGGGCGCAGACACGAGCCCAATGGGAAACTGTCAGGGTCTTCAGACCGGTTCGTCACCTGCGGGGAAGTGAAAAGGGGGGGACGACTGTCCCGACGTGATGCAATACACGTATGCGTCGGCCGAGTTACCTTTGTGCACTTCAGCTTTTGTCTTGTTGAGCCGTCGTCGTACACGGCACGGATGGACGGAATGGCAGTATATTCGTATGCGTAGCTACAATGCCATCGGGAATGTCTGTGCGACGTTTGGATAGGCTCGGGCTGTCTTGCCGGCAGGGTTGTCTGCGCCAAGAACCGAGATGCTCGGGCCACTTCTCTTTGCCCAGCGAATGTCTGCAAGTCGATCTGAGCTTGGCCTTCGGAATGACATTCGGGAAGTCGAGCCGGGTTTCTGGGATGGGGGTTGTGGTTGTGGTACCGCGGTCCTTGTGTCTGTGTTCGCTCGGGTCTCTTCAGCACCGAGTTATGTCGGGATTCTTCGTTGTGTTTGTGCTGTTACATGAGCAACTCAGACGTAGCATTTATGTAAGGATGAGCTACCGGCTTTCCAAATCTGTCATCGTAGGAATACAGGATTTCCTATGTAAGATATCTACATGTACACATGGGTCATGAACCCCCTTCGTTCATCTTAGCACCTCTACCTCATTGATGCCGTCATCATGAACACCATCCATCCTTGCCTGTAGTTCCACACTGACAGTGGCCGTTGGGAGCGCCGTAGCAGCAGCGATGTTGGAAGACACAGAAAGAACAGTCCGCATAAGTTTTGCAGTACATCGCTAGTCTGGGTAGCAGCCTGAAGGATTGATTGCCCGAATTGCCGAGTATGTCATCTTGAAGTTTTCCTTCTAGAGGGGAAGAGATGGATTGTCCGAGTTGTAGTAGGCAAAGGGTCAAGGTGAAGATGAATCGGGACATGTCGAGAAAGATTTTGTGGGTTGGCAATCTTGAGACGGATTTGATGCTTCGAAGCTGAGCCAGAGAACTTGTGTTGATGATTCTGATATTCAATATTGAGGACAAGACAGTAGAGACATTATATAGAGCTCTTCAATCATTTCATCCGCGCTGGTACAGCAACAGCCAGCCTATGAGTTATGACGGCAGAGGGTAGCATTGTTCCGACTCGCTGGCTTCTCAACCATGCCGAGCGTCACATCATCGAGAATGGCCTCGTTGACGAGGGTCTCACCATCGAAAGCATCAGTCTTGAGAAGCGACTCGAGAACATGAATGTAGACATAGCGTCAATCTCAACATATGCATTGAAGACGTGAAGGGATTTCCAATGCACATTGAATGAACAAAACTCACCCCGGCAACGCTCGATTCTGCATGAATGAGACGCAACTGCTCTCGCTTGTTGCTTCTTTGCTGTCGCCGCTGCTGTACGGCGTCGGTACCTGCATCTGCACCTCGGTGAGGCGAGCTGGCATCAACGCAGCCATCGGTCATCGAGATTCATGATACGGGACATGGCTGGAATAGTTCTCAATGTTGTGTTGGCTGCTCAGATAGTCGTCAGCGTTGTGTTGGCTTCACATCGGTCGAATGAGATTGTGCAGTCAATCTCGATGCGTTGGCGATCCGAGCCCTGCCCTGGGGCTTGTCCGTGGCGTCGATGCTTGAAGTCCGGCTGTAAGATGACGGAAGAGTGCGACGTGGCTGACCTTAAGGAAAGGGACGTGGAAAGACTGTTGCTTCCGGCTGAGTGGCTGGCTAGATGTCAGAACAAAGACAACATTGACATAATTGTGTCAACGTTTGCTATATAGATTAACTTCAATAGCCCAAAACACTTTCTGAATGAAATGGTTTAATACACTTCGCATGAGCTGCCTTGACGCTCGAACCTATACTATACTTGTATCCGTACAAGGTTCAATCGACCCTTCAATATAACGACGTACATACATGTGAATCCAACGTATGAGCCAGCCAGCATCCGATATACCACGTGCTCATATATCCATCCGGGATGACTCAAAAAAAACCCCTAGTTGCTAGAAACTTTCTCCTCGTATGAAGCTCCTACCCCCTCTAATGAGTGTTCATGTGCACTTCGACCTGTCTGATACGAAACACTGGCAAGTGCTTCTACCTGCTATGTTATAGCAACACGGATTCATGAATTGTGCGCAAAAACAGTCCTTGTGGGTTTTGCACGGTCCGTTGGGGTCGTTCGCGTTAAAGACTTTGTTATTCTCGTGATCTTCGAACGTGTTTCTCTCAGTTGGAGAAGAGACGGAGTATCCGAGATGAAGCAAGCACAACATAGCATGGGTGAGTCGAACCATTTTGTCAGAGGGTAGCCTAGAGAGTGCTTATGTGTGTATTTAAAGAAGGAAGAGACGAGTTATGATCGATGAATGACAATAAGCCAAAGCAGTGTTGCAACTCGGGCCTTACATGTAATAAGTAGGCGCTCTGGATGGCGGGCTGCCATCTACATGTAGTAAGTGAAGGGAGCATAGAAGCTCGTATCGTCATGGGTGGCACGAGTCGTGATGGCTTCATGTTCCTTTAGATCCTTCGTGGCCTGAGCTCGTTTAGGCCATCAGACGAGCATCATCAGACATTAACAGTGATGGGCTCTAACAGCAACTGAGCTCACTAGTACACAGCTGATGCGATGTTAATTTAAGAAATAAGAACACAGACTGGAGTAATGCAATACATTGATGTACTACGAAATAGACGACAAAATCTTGTGACATGTATGTAACGACGGCAGCTAGATCTGGACCAACAGCAGCAAGCCCAATCCTCCCATCTGTTGCAGGGCGAGTTCCTGGGCAGCCTTCGAACCGACAAGGAGAGTAATGCCTTTACGATCGGTTTTTTACGTGTTTAATATCTCGGACGAGAGTAGGAACGGCATGTCGGAGTTCAATATGACTAATGTAGGAGAATACAGACATATCGGACCATCGTAGAGGTTGTTGAAGTCTATGAAGTAGGTAGATAGAGTTGTCACCGACAAGCATTAAAGGCATACCCTGAATTATGGAGCATATGCTTATCTTATTCAAGTTAGGCACGGATCGCAACTCGGGAGTTGTATGATAGCTCATCAGGGTGTAAGTCGCTCGTATGAACTCGTCTGAAGTTGAATCCTTCAAAGCCCAAGCTCGTTCAGGGCACCAGGCGAGCCTTGCTAACATGGAGCAGACACAGAAAACTGGCTACATGTACCAAGAAGCGCAGCATTGAGATATCCTTAGGTCTTTACAGTCTCTGACTACTCTATGTCATCCAATTCTGTTCTAATACGCACAGAGGTATCTTCCGATACATGTATACATAGATGCATCTGTGCGCCTCAATGCCGCTGACCGCTCTGTCTGCAACTGGCCCAAAGGGGAGACTCCCGTGTCCAGGGGAAGT
The DNA here is from genome assembly GCA_002591395.1 of Ophiocordyceps camponoti-rufipedis. Taxonomy (NCBI): domain Eukaryota; kingdom Fungi; phylum Ascomycota; class Sordariomycetes; order Hypocreales; family Ophiocordycipitaceae; genus Ophiocordyceps; species Ophiocordyceps camponoti-rufipedis. The sequence goes on along the minus strand of NJES01000013.1, from coordinate 70,280 downwards.
TGTCATACCCGAGCACCACATGACCCGTGAGTGAGTTTCTTTCAAATAACAAGGCGCTCGGCTGCCCTCACGCTTTCAGTAGCTCGTCGTATGACACTGTACTGTCATGGAAACGGACTCTGTCGTTTTAAGCGTCGGAAGAGATAGTTCTTGTTTAATATCCATGTACGACCAAGGTCCTGCGTACATGTGGGAAAAAAGTAGACTCATCAAGCTATATCAAGAAATAACAAACAGGCGAATGTAAGCCAGGCTGCCTTAAGAAGTTGTATGTGAACATATTTAATCAACTAGACCAACTTATACTCCTGGGCGAATCGTAAAGAGCCCTAAGTGATTACGATCATAAACGAGAAGGGGAGTAGGTAGGCTCCTGACCCTGATTCTAGCCAGCCAATGGAATTCGCAAGCTTTGTCATGACGATCAACTGACATTGAGCAACGTGGGGGTTCAAGAACACGCTTGGCGTGGATGGTCGAGCTTGAATACTGCAATCAGAGTATAGAAGAAGCTCGTGTCGCTACGGAGACACGAGCCGTGGATCTGACATGTAGTTTCATCCGGATCCTTTATGGCGTGACATAGCTAAATTATTGAGGTTTCGGGTGAGCTTTGGTAGACACACATGCACACACATACTGAAGCCGGCTACGTGTGTCAAGAGCGGTGTTGGTGTTGTATTCAGAATCCGTCTAGTTCTATCAACTCCCCATTCATTCTATATAGTGACTAGTATCAAAGGCATGATCGAGTCAAACCCTTGAGACAGTAGCATGTGCCTGTTTCGGCGTAACAACAAGGGAAGAAACTCGTCTGGCAAGTCGGACATTGCCTTGTCTCACTGCATGATCGATGTTCTTTGCTTCTGGCTAGCAGACTGTGAACTGTCGCGGCGTCGGAAGTCGTGTCTTTGTGCTGATCGAGGTCGACATCTTTGGTAGGAGAAGAGACGGATAGTCCGACGTTGAGTAATAAAAGAAGAGTGTGAAGGTAATGAACCATTTTGGAAGAGAGTCGATCAAGTCGAGGTAATGTGTAGAGATTATGGTAGATTGGAGGAGGTTGAGATTGAAGTTTGCCTCGTAGCTTAAGGGGCCGCGAAATCCAGCTATTTATCATAGATGAGTTGGCGCTGCCTTCGGTGGTTCAAGCTTATTGCCGAATGATTGAAAGGGGAAATAAGCTCGTATCCTACGGGCCATAAGGATCCTGCGTCCTTGGCAGGGTTGAGCTTTGGTGAGCTGAGATCGTCGGAAGCTGGCAGAGGAACGCAATCGGAAAGAGAGTTTCAAGGTGGAAGAATGCTTGCCTGGGAGAGCCGTGGCACATTCTTTCTAAAAGAAAGCTGCTCTGCTCTTGTCAATGTGGTTGCGTGATGATGTTGGTGTATATCAGATTGAACGTACTTGGCGCCATGGAGTGCAGAACTCGAGACTGCGGCTCATCCGAGCAGTATATTTCTACATGGAATAAGCTCCATGAAAGGAGAGGCCGGGGCTGTTATCGTTGGGCTGTGATTCTTCTTCTGAATGAACGAGTCAAGAGGTGGCATGCAGATGGTTCCACCTATCCTCGAGCCCTTTTTCACCGGCTGTCGTGTCGACGTCTGATAGCTGCCCAACGAGTGTATTCTTTAAATTAATCACCAATGACGTCCCTCGATATCGGCCGTCTCACAGGGTTGAAGCCTCCGTATTTACATGTTCGCGCCTTCTCCGCCGGCTGCAGGTCGATCACTCATGCTGTGTCACAGTGAAGGCTATTCCTCCGCAAGAGCTTCTTTGAATCTATTCATACATGTATTTTGACTGAACAAGGGTGGACTTGGTATTTCTTTAGGACTGCGTAAGATTAGCCGATGCTCTACGTGACCATGTGTAAGATGAAGTGAGCAGTTCACCCAGTCCCGGATTCGAAAAAAGGGGCCACGATATGCGAGGACAGGCTCAGGTCTCGGAAAATGGTGCTCCTGTTGCCTGCAGAGCAACGCTGCTCGCCAACCAACGTGCATTCTCGCGGTCCATAGACCACCCTGGATTCACGAGAAGTTGTGTACGCATCAGAGCAAATCACAATAGATCACGTTGGCCGTCTGTTGTTGTTTCCGCTCGGCGTCGGACGACGCAATCTCGAGCAACTTGAGCAACTTGAACATTCTTTTTTTCCTCAACATCATCTGGAGATCAGCTCAAGCAAAGTCGATATCGCAACAAAATAGTCAAACTTTACACGAAACGAGTACTTCTACGCAATCCATAGCGTCCGTTTTCGCCTGGCCGAACACATTCAACCCACGTTCAATTGCAATGCCGTTCTTACGCCAGCTCAGCTGCCTCGTTGGAGCCTTGTTTCTCATTCATGTCAAGGCTGCCGATCCATCGGATGATACATTGAACAATTTGTTGACGGACTTGGGCCCGTACGTCCCCTGACCCCCTTTTCCCCATCAATGCTGACGCCGCCGTCGCCAGACTCTTGGCGCTTTTCGGAGAGAGAGTGACAATGCAATTCATGAGCCAGTCCATGGGCTGGGCTGACAACATCATACTGGCCATGGGACCGCTCGGAATCATCACCGCCGTCGTGGGAGCCATTCGAGTGGGAGGACCGTCCTGGCTCAAGGCCATCATCGGAAGGGCAAGGGAGAGTCATGCTGTGGCCGAGGCTGAGCTCATGTCGTCCACGTCCGAGGAGGTCTGCGAACTCTGGAACGGCAACGCGATTGTGAGGGTCATGGGCGAGGGGCCCATCAAAGAATTCATCGTTCTGCAGCCGCTTGACAAAGAAACAAAGTCGGAGTTTGCGGCCTCGAGAGGCCCGGAGACTGCGGCAACTGATAGTTGTCGAGATGAGGAGAATGTGAAGGTGGAGGTAAAGGAACTCGAAGAAGTGATCCCAAAGTACATCAAGAAATGTTAGAAAAGCCCGCATTTCGATCAATCCCTCATTTACTAATACGCGAAATCAGCTCCAGCGTCTCGAGATGTCAGTCCGGAGCGACGTACTTCAACACCACATCTGAAGCCGAACATCCGCCAACGATTTGAGAAATGGACCAGACTTCAAGGCATAATATCTCTCCTCAAAAGGTATCGACAACGTCAGGGCAAAGATGCCGAAAAAGGTCAATCACAGTCTGTCTCCGGCGAGGCTGAAGGGGCTCAACCCTGTCCGGTGTCTACACATCCATGTAACGACGTCGAAGAGGCTCAACTTTGCCCCGAATCTTCACCTGTTTTTGTCTGCGTGAACAAGACGAGCTCGCCGAACCTTGCACTCAACAGCCCCAACCGAGTTGACCGGGATGAGCGTCATCTCGTAGCAGCAATCGGTATCATAATCCAGTCCGGTGTGGTCGTGACCTGGGGCTTTGTGACCTATTTTCACACACTCAGGCCTTTGAAGGATAACAACTCTGTGGCAAACTACGCATTTCCGTGTACTGCGATTGGGACACTTCTTCTGATAGCAGGCATGCTCATCTGCTCTTACATTGTCGAAAGCTCTACAGCAGAGACTCGCTATCGTCCTCAAAACATGGAGGCTCGAATTCTCTCGCTACAGAAAACCGAGACTATTAATGACCAAAAGTTCAAATCATTCGCTATTTACCCCAAGAACGCCAGATCTGTCATCATTACTTCAGTGCGAGCACCACCAGCGCCAGATGGGATTGCTAGAGGACAGATCTTGACCACTATAGGCGCCCTCATCTGTATCAGCGGCTATATCGTGCAGTTTGTCGGCTTGCGTGCGATGCACTGGTCAGCTTCCGCTACTCAACTCGGCGCAATCGCCGCTATGACTGCCTTGAGAGTCTGGGTTCGCCGTCATCTTGGGATGATTGCAGAGTGTCGGCAGCTTTGCACAGGACACGAGCTAGACTGGCTGGCCCTGAACCTGGCCAGGTCTCCCAAGCAAGCACCATGGAGTGACTCGTTGAAATATGTCTCGTCTAAGGATCTGAAGTTCTTTGCCATCGAGACCAGGGACTTCGGCTCATCAATTCACGATCATCTCGATTGGGACTCCACTGATCCATGTACGCGGCCGACTGCAGATGCAATTCAAACTGATTCGTCCGAGGGGCCAGGGGCAGGTCGTTCTGGTGAAGCCGACATTCTTTTTCGCGACAATAGTGGCACAGGCCCTGACCCAGCCGCAGTTGACGAGCAAGATTTTCTGTCATCCCGCGCCGAATTGAAGCCCCCGACGACAAACTCCCACTTTATCGTGAACGCCATGAGGATCAGGCGAGAACTCGGCAATCTAGCCGACTGGGCAGGGCCGGCTTCCATAGAAGCAAACGCATTGGCACGTGCCATCGAGTTAACTCTTAAAAAGGTCTTTCCAGGCACGAAAACTAGGAACTTCACTTGGTCCTTCTCGGCAAGTGCCTTTGGGTGGGACTGTAAGCCGATCAACTTCTACGTCAACCGTCGCAAAAACGAGGGTTGGAAGGTAAACCCCGACCAATTCGACGCGACTCTCTCGCTGTGGCTTTACTCGGTACACGAATTGGAAGAGAAGGCATCCGGAGCTGAAGATGGCAAGAATCACATGAAGCCAAGGACTCAAAACAGAGCTGAAAAGCGGAACCTCCATCTACTTGGCCCTTCGACGCCCTCCCTGAGGCGAGACTTAAGATGGTGGATAACAGGAGATGCAAGCGCCAGAATCCTCGAGATACAGCGTCAGGAGTCTTGCAATAGTGAAAAAGAAAGTGAGACACTCAATGTTATACAAGTGGAAGACCATCGAATCGTTGGATTTGCGGGCTCCTGGGATTTCCCAGCAGTCTCTACAACTCGGCAATTCGAGACAAAAGAGTTTTCGACTTCTGAGCGCGACGATGAAGAAAAGGACTCCAGCGAAGTGATCCTTGCCACTGAATCATTTTCTCCATTGAGGTCGCTCTTTGCGCAACACATTTTTTCCGTCTTCCTGCTCGCCGCTGCAAACGACTTCAACCCAACATTATTCGCCCCAGCAGATATTCAGTCCGCAAGTAGCAACAACGGCGAAAGCGTTGGGCAATTATCAGATCTTACTATGTTCATTCACGTTGCACAGTACAGAGTTGTCTGCTTTGGCTCAAGATATCGAAGACAGTGGCCTGGGGTCTAAGAAAAGCGTCAACCTACTCATCATCTCGGCCTTGAGTTTGGCCAAGAAGCTCCCGCGGGTCAACGCCATTGTTCAAAGAACCAGAGACTACGCAAAGAATCACGAACAAAATCGCGATTGGAGACGGGCCACTGACGCATACATATGGCTCTTCATGATGTCGAAGTCTTTGTCAGAGCAGCGTGACATGGTAGTCGAGTCCACCGCTCTATTGATGGAGACTTTGAGGTCTGTAACATTTGCCTCGGATGTGAACCAAAACTACAAGATGGCCATTGGACCCATCGACGGGCTGAAATCCGATCTTCACAAGAATTTGATGAAAGCCGATAAACAACTAATCGCCTACCTAAACGGTCTATACGCAATTCAAAATCGCTCATGGTTTGATGGACCTTCTTCAGATCCCGAGAATCTAGCAGAACCCTACCAAGCGCTTCGACTAAGCGATTCTCACTTCTTAGGTTTGAGATACGAAAATGTCTGTTTTTCTCATGCGCCCACTTCATTATCTCTCGATGCAAGAGACATCTTCCACTGGACTCCTTTGCATTATTGGGCTTGCGGTCCACACACGCCATTTCTGTTAGCCATGATCGCCGGCAATCTTCCATTCGATGTCGATGCCCAAGACGTTCGTGGTCAGACTCCGTTGCATGTGGCCTGCAGATACGGTCCAGAAGAATTGTCTACTGTTAAAGAGCTTATAAGGGCAGGAGCAGATGTTAACCTGCGCGACCTCGATGGATTCACTTCGCTTCATCAGGCTGTCATTGCTCATCACGAGGGCAAAATACATTATCTGATAGAGGCTGGAGCGGATGTTAATACTTTGGATGCCATGAAAAACACTCCATTTCTCTTGGCGGTATCTATCGGCAGCCCAAGCAGTCTACGCATCATCAAGGAACTCATGCGGCTGGGAAACAAAAAGTTGCGCAATCGCTGGGGACAGACTCCTTTGCACGTGTTGAAGCTTGGAGACGGGCTGATGCCTATAGGCAAGCTGCTAATCCAAGAGGGCTTCGACATGGAGGCTAGAAATAGGCTTGGAGAAACCCCTCTACATTCAGCAGCAGCGGCGTCAGGAGTGACGTTAGCTCATTTTCTGTTAAAGAACGGCGCCGAAGTTGACTCTCGAGACGACTATGGGTTGACTCCTCTCATGCTGGCGGCGCCGGAGGGCAATGAAGCCATGATAAGCACGCTGGTCCGAAAGGGCGCCAACATAAACGCTCAATCCAAATTCAACAAAACACCCTTACACATATCAGTTTTGGCTAAACAGCGAGCTACAGTCAGGAGTCTGCTTAGCTATGGCGCCGACACTAAAGCTCAAGATCTTCTCAAACAAACGCCTTTACATATCGCAGCTATTGCAGGCGACGAGGCTGTAGCAAAACTACTACTCGATGCAGGCGCAGTTATAGAGGCTCAAGATCGCGATGAAGAAACACCTCTACATTTTGTAGCTCGAAACGGGAGTAAAGCTATAACAAAGCTATTACTTCACAAAGGCGCTAATCACGAAGCTACGAATGTAGTTGGGAAAACACCCCTTCATGTAGCTGTTAGGAATGAACGACGAGAAATAGCGAAGCTGCTTCTCGAAAAAGGCAGCGATGTGAGAAAGAGGGATCATTCTCAAAATACCGTGTTACATGTTGCTTGCAGGCAGCGGGACTTGAAGATGTGCTCCTTACTCATCGACTACGGCGCTGACATTGAGGCGATTAACGAAGATGACCTCACGTCTATGGACATAGCAGGCGAGGAAAGTTTCGGCAGATCATTTCGGTTGTTACTAAACAGCGAGCGCAGGAAGTGAACGCGTTTTGAGCTGAGATGAGTGGCGATTAGTCTTAACAACGTTAATGTGAACATGAAGAATGCATGTATTCGTATACGTGCATGTAGTGATAGAGAACCATTCTAAGCAAAAAGATAATCGACAATCGTTAGACAGCCCGAAAGTTGGAGAACAAGAATTAAGCATAATATTAATTGTTTTTTTGCGTTCCCCTACATGTAGTTATCTAGTCCTTGAGCTATGGCCGCTGGTTGAGGAGTGGCATAGGTCACGTGCAAGGTCACGTGAATCATAACAACCTTTACCAGTTCCCGAGCTTCAAGCCAATGATGATCGCCACGATTCGCGAAAGAAGCATCCCTTTGTCCGCCATGTCCATGTTCCGACCCAAAAAGCTCGATCTGGGCTGCTTCGTCAAGACGCGGACTCTGCGCGACCACGTCAAGCGCCTCGTCTTCGAGAAGCACGAAGCAGAGAGGTACGCCTGCGACGAGTCCCGCCGTCTTGCAATCCAGTACTGACAGATGAGCAGGCAAGCTCTCCGCTACATCATCCGAAACACGACGCTCCCGGCTCGAAAGCGCGCAGAGGCTCAGCTGCAGCTGTCGCAGATGCACGGCTATACGCGCCCGACGCAGATCAAGAACCGGTGCATCATGGGCTCCCGGGGCCGTGGCGTACTGCGCGCTTTCAAAATGTCCAGAGTACGTTTGAAGGCAGAAACCGCAAAAACTGAAGCCCTGACCACAACAGCATAACTTTCGAGATGAGGCGATGGCTGGGAATCTGCCCGGTGTCAAGAGGGCCAGCTGGTAGCTTGGACGCTGTCCCTGCTTGAAGTGGCAATCAGAACGGTGGAGTTTCAGGAGACACTTAGATACATATGGTTGGCCGTACGAAAGATGTCAATCAAGTTGGTGTACGAAGTATAAGCGACATATATCGCAAGTCGACGGCGTTGAGGTCCTCGACTGCATCTTTCGAGATATCCGTCGACTGTGGTATAGGGTAGTCTTTGAGGCAGTTTTCTCTCTCCAACCACCGCTTATTCATCTCCTTGATGACTCAGGCTCTGGCTTTGCCATCTTCGTCCTCTCTCTCAACTACGACTTTCTCCTTCATCTCCCTTCTCATCGTCGTCTCCCCTTTCAACAGCTCTTCCCATATCAGCCGCTCAAACTCGGCTCACAACTTCCCTCTTACGCCCGCCAGTCACCCGCCCCCGACCGACCGTAACGATGGGTGGCGGAGACCTCAACCTCAAAAAGTCGTTCCATCCGACTCTGCAGCGCAATCAACGAGCCGTCTATGAAGAGGAGCAGAAGGCTCTCGCCGAGCGCAAACGCACGCAACAGCGCATCAATGAAATCAAGGAGGAGCGCGCAAAGGAGGATCTCCAGCGGCAACTCGAGGCTGCGGGAGGCAAAAAGAGAGTGGATCGCGTCGACTGGATGTACCAGGGCCCGACAGATGGTCAGGCCGGGGCGACAGAGGAGATGGAGGCCTATCTGCTGGGCAAGCGGAGGATAGACAACATCATCAAGGGCACCGAGCACAAGAAGTTGGAAAAGTCGGCGGGGCAAGACAGCTTCATGGCGTTGCAGAATGCCAATAGCGCGAGAGACACTGCCGCCAAGATTCGCGACGATCCGCTCTTGGCCATCAAGCGACAGGAGCAGGCGGCCTACGACGCCATGTTGAACGACCCGATCAAGCGGCGACAACTGCTCTCTTCAATGGGCATCGACGATGAGAAGAGTCGCAGACGGTCAGAGACGGAAAGCAGACATGGGCGCAGGCATCATAGACGACGAGATGATGAGGAACGGCATCGCAGAAGACGAAGCAGAGAGGATGAGGGGCGGCGTCACCGACGACAGAGCAGAGACGACGAGGAACGACATCGCCGACGACGAAGCAGAGAAGACGAGGGACGACACCACAGACGAAGGAGCGGAGAGGATGAGGAACGGCATCATAGAAGACGGAGCAGAGAGGATGAAGAACGGCATCACAAACGACGGAGCGCAGAGGATGAGAGACGGCATCATGAGCGACGGAGCACAGACGATGAAGGTCGGACACGTCGCAGCAGAGATGACGAGGAAGGGCATCGCCGCCGCTATCGATCGCGATCGCGTAGTCCACGGCGGTCAAGCGATGGGAGATAGGGACAGAGGCGGAGATGATGCTGATGAGGTCAATGATGGAAGGGGGAGCATCGATGACGAGGTTATGATTTCCGAGGTGGATGCGCGAGGAGGAGATGTACATGTCTTGCACGACACCTTCAAGTTGCAGCTCACAAGCAAGCCATCCAAGAGCTCTACAGCAATTGCAGGAAAATATCTATATAGATATCTAGTAATTGAAGGCCTCCCTCGATATCCTCAGCCCGGATCAGGCGCTCCCTCCACTGTTTTTAGCTCGCGTGGTGCGTAAAGCATGGCGCTGCGGAACCATGGATGGCCGGATAAGTACCTACCCGGTACCCCGTCAATCGATTCACCCTTGGGACGCCCTTTTTGATCCTTGATTCATCCTTCTTCTGCCCATTTTTGTTGCGTCTGCCATCCGCGCTTCGCCTTTCTTTGGCTCTGGCTCTTGAAATCAGGCTGAGGACGATAGAATACACTGTTTGCACCGCGTTCCTCGCCTCCTCCTCCCCGTGACGCGACGACGAGTCAGACCGGCCAGCAGCAGGCAGCCACCAAGACAGCCTCGTCCGGCGTCGCGGCCGGCCACAAGATGCCCCTTGTTCTCTGCGGCGGATCCAAGACGGTCCAGCGCAAGCTGGTGCTGCTGTACGTGGCCCATGATTACCTACGGACACGCTGGCAAGATGCTGACGTGCAATCTGCAGGGGAGACGGTGCCTGTGGCAAGACTTCGCTGCTCAACGTCTTTACCAGAGGGTACGCTGTCTCCGTCGACGGGATATCGGCTGCCATTGCTCACCTTGATGCTCAGTTACTTCCCGACCGTCTACGAACCAACCGTCTTCGAAAACTACGTGCACGGTACGAGGGCAACCAGCGGCGGATGCCTGCCCCCTGGAGACGCGTCGCTAACGAGACAACGGCGGTAGACATCTTCGTTGACAGCGTCCACATCGAGCTGTCGCTATGGGACACGGCCGGACAGGAGGAGTTTGACCGGCTGCGGTCGCTGTCGTACGGTACGTGGAGCTCCCACGCAAGGCGAGACTCGGCTAACGCGCTCGACAGATGACACGGACCTCATCATGCTGTGCTACTCGGTTGACAGCAAGGACTCGCTCGAAAACGTCGAATCCAAGTGGGTGGGCGAGATAGCCGACAACTGCCCCGGCGTCAAGCTGGTGCTCGTCGCGCTCAAGTGCGATCTGCGCGAGCAGAGCGAAGACGAAGACGCGCCCGTGCCCGAGGACCGTCGCGAAAAGGGCCCGCTCATCAACTACGATCAGGGTCTGGAGGTGGCCCGTCGGATAGGCGCCTCTCGCTACCTCGAGTGCTCCGCCATGAAGAATCGGGGCGTCAACGAAGCCTTTACCGAGGCTGCCCGCGTCGCTCTCAGCGTCAACAAGGAGCGCAAAGAGAAGAAGTGCATCGTCATGTGAGCAGCGGACCGGCATGGTGTACATATAAACGGTGGCGCATTCTGAGGGCTTATTGTCTCTTTTTTTTTCCATCGCTTTTGTAATATTTTCTTTTCTCTTCTCTTCGTTTCTTTTCTTGCCCATCGGCGAGCGAGGCCGATGTGAGTCGACCGCCCCTGTGCTTTGCCATTGATGTCGCGAGGTTTGTTTCGAAAGCCCCAGAGCCCTCCACTTCTGTCTTCCTCTCACGTCTTCCCCTTTTGCTTTTGTTTATATACCAAGATAAAGAAAAGGAAATGGTCAAGACGGTCGAACCTCGGAACGCATGTGTGCTGGAAACGGCCCGTTTACATATGTGCCTGCTCAAAGGCCCGACCCGGCATCTCCATGTGAAGAATGCGGCAACCATGCTGTGAGGGGCTGAAACTATGTGTTCCCCAGGTTTGGCAGCCCTAAGGGACCATGCTGTGCTGCCTGTTGGGTGGCGGCTTGGCTGAGACGTTGAGGCTGAGCAGGTGGAGAGATTCGCATGAGGGTTTCCTGGGGTTAATGTCGGTGAGACTGGCTGAAGAGGATGTTGAGACGAAATCGCCAGTTTTGATCTCAGTCCGCCTCAGACTTCGAAAGCTGTTCAGGGTACTTCGTACGTCGTGCATCATGAGAGCGAGACGAAAACAGTAGTGTATTGACGAAATAATCAGAATTCAGGCAGCAGACGACACATACTCGCAGAAACTCGGCAAAGGTGGCTGGTGAGACAGTTGAGAAATTTACAACGACGGCATCCGTCCATCCATGTGCTCTCAAGTCATCCTCAAGAGCACCCTGTTTCGAGGGGTTCTTCAAACCATCACGGAAATCGACTTGCTTATCAATTGATTGGTTCTGTCTCGTCGAAGCCCCAGCGAAATGGGCGAGTTATGAATCGATCCCCCAAGCCGCCCCTATATTCCTACAAGTTATGTTGAGCACGACGCCATCTGCATCGCGTTTGCACGCCGAGGGGGCTTTTCTTACATCTATCTCGCTTGTCGTTTCGGCGGGTGGCTGAATGGTTGGAACAGGAGTCGAGGTGTGAGGGACGCGCGCCAAGGTCATGATGATTTCCTCAGTTTTCATGGTCAGGGTGATGACATGGAGCCCAGGGGTCGGGGTCTGGGAGATGAGCTCTGAGGGTGAGGTCAGGGTGATGAGCTCCAAAGTCGGGGTCTGGGAGATGAGCTCCGAGGTCGAGGTCTGGACGGTAGGTGGTAGATGGCTCGACGTCTTGGTCAAAGGGGGATCGCCTCGGGTCTTGCCCGTGCCCCAGACTCCGACGATGGTTGAGCCTGTGACTTTCTGCGATGTGAGAATGGCACTGGCACAGGCTACCAGGACGAGTCGTAAAGAACGCATCTAGAGCACTTTGATTGCCCTTTTACGCAAAGGCAATGGAGTTCAGGAAGTGGCAAGCAGCAAGAAGAGCAATGGGGACGGTCTAGTCCTGTCTACATGTATAATGCATCCATCTCAACATACCAAGACCATCCATGATCAAGCCACCTGGATTTCTCGCGTGAAACTCGTCGATGCGATACGACGAATGCCAGCCGATTACTGGATATCAGAGTGTTCCGTTGCAGCGCTCGATGTAACGAAGCAACTCTGGAGTATCCTCGTTTCTGATGTCGCCATCGGGATCCTGCTCTCATCCGACGCGACCTGGGCGAACTCGTTGTTTCCATGACATTTCGATCTACGTTTCGATTGTCCCGACCCTGGCTCGCCTTGCTGCAATCGTCCAGACGGTCAAGATCGGACTTTTGGCTTTACCCGCGTTGATCATGTTTTCTCTACGGAAAGGTAAGCATTGCCGTTACCGCTCACTTGCGGCGAGATGATCGATGATCGGCTTCGGTAACCCAGCCGACGAGGCCAAACTCTCCCACCAACGGCCTTTCTCCAATTCGAATCTCTACCAAAGACGCTTCAATATCGCTCGTTGAGTTGCAGCTGCGTTCATCACGACGTTCTGGGCAGCCTTGTGGACTCCCACGAGTCCAATCAGAACACAAAACCTTGCTCATGCCCGCTAGTTTGCGCCGCGGGAAATAAAGACGGCGAGTCGGCCCATAAAAGGCGAATGCTTAACGGGGTCTGGCAGCGTGTTCCTGGCTGTTGCCGCATGAACAACATTCCGACTTTGCTAGTTTCGGCTGTCGATGGCGGAATCTCGCTCAAGGCACTCGGCCTTTCGTCATATTCTGTTGCCGGATAGAACAGACTACCATTTTAGGCCGTCGATCAGCGGGAGACGGCTGCCTGGCCGGTGAATTGATCAAGGCTGAGAAGAGTACTGAGACATGGGATGAATCGTGGAGACTAGAGGATCCCTGCCAACATCGGGAGCCAAAGGCCTGTTCCGTCATAGTGTCTAACATCGGCCAGCATCATGCGTCGGCACGCAAGAGGAATGGACCGAGATTCCACCAGAATCAACCATAATACAACTTCTCACAACAGCCCTTTATGATTTCCCCCTTGTTTCCCCTCCCCCTAGCGAATTCCCGCAGCGAATCGCAAGCCGCGCCTTCTGACCTTCCATCATGCACTCCGCCAAGAAGTGAGAAGCCGTGATGCCCTCTCGTGACACGCGGCCCGCTCCCGCGGACCAGACAAGATGGCCTCAGCCGGCGGCCCGTCTGGACCCGACCTTCAAGGGCTTTGACCAGCTCGAGCTCCCGCACTGGCAGGACCGGAACTCGCCTCAGAAAGGAGGCGGCATGCACCTTCATCTCGGCCGCCATGTCACGGGCGAGTCCTTTGTCGGCCTGCGGTACGAGCTTGAGCCTCCTGCTGCGGCTCCGTTTCCCAACGGCTATCATTTCCCGCCGAAGCATTCGTTTGGTCAGGCTGTGAGCATAAGGGCAGAGACGTTTTGGAAGTATCTGCGGACGCCGCTTGGGTTTCTGGTTACGCTCTACGGTCTTAATGTTGTTGCTTGGGGAGGGATGATTTTCCTGCTTAACCTCAACGCTGGTAAGTGACACAATGACAGAGAGTGATGGAGATGATCTGTCTGATACATGGAATAACATCGCCAACAGCGCCGGCCATGTGTCATCCGTCGTGCGACGATGAAAACTCCTCACGCAAGAAGTGGATCGAGATCGACGCACAGATTCTAAACGCCCTCTTTTGCGTCATCGGTCTGGGATTCGCTCCCTGGCGCTTCCAGCAACTATACCTTTTGATGAGATATCGGCTCACGGGCCGGACCGAATCTCTTCGACGGCTCGCCGCTATGCACCGATCGTGGTTCAGACTCCCCGGTTCCTCCTTTCTACCGCCCTTCATCGGTCCCCAGAACGTCGAAGTTGCCGCGCTGCAGGAACAGTTGTCGGCTGTTCCGATCCCCGAAAACAAGATCCCCGACGCGCCTCTCACGGGGCTACGGGCGCCTCCGACGCGGCCCTGGAAGCTGGATATGGTCATCTGGATGAGGGTGGCCAACACCGTCTTTCAGGCCGGTCTCGCCGTTCTCATGTGGACCTTTAATCGATTAAACCGGCCGGGCTGGGCGACGAGTGTCGCCGTCTTGCTGGCTTGTCTTTCGGGTGCGGTCGAGGGCATCATTATGGGCAGGGAGAAAAAGGCCGTCAAGCGGGTCGAGGGCGTGCCCGTTAGCCCAGAGGATATGCAGCGTCTGAGTGAAGACAGGGCCCGTGGAGTTTGGCATTTTAATAACATCCAGGACAAGGATCTGAGCGGGAAGCGATGAATGGGTAACTCTATGATATGATGATGATGTTACGGCCGAGAGTGATTTATCGATGTGAGGGGAGGGGGGCGGGCACATACACCTACTGTATTGCTGCTGTGACAGATGTATGATTCGAAGATATCAATACATGTTGAGCCGGGAAGAGACTTGTTTGGGCCCGGAATAGGCTTTCGGCGTCCTTGAAAGATCAATCACATGGAGGGTCAAGAAGGAGCACAGACTCTCACGTGGCAAGGAGAATTCTAGAAAGATAGAACGAAGAAACCATCCTCATTCGTCCTATTGACACTTGCATAATCACGTTTCACGCCTCCACGTGGGAACAGTCTCCAAGAATAAAGGGAGAAGGGTTTCCGCAAAACCTATTTGTAATTATCCCCGGAAATCCAACCGTCCAAACCACCGGAAATTTCCTCTGGACACTCTAGCATCTCCTAGCGCTTCACCTGACTTGCGACAAAAGAGCCTTGACGGTTCCTCGCTCGAGGCTAACTCGGCAACGCTCAAGCCAGGCTGTATACGAGTCTAGCTCAGACAACAAGGGCAAAGACCAGGGGTATTCGACGACATACTTCTTCGTCGAGCGTCTGAGTCCGCTACAGACCACGACTAGCACTCGGTCGGCTAACCATCATCCGACCTATGCCGTCGTGACTTGAGTCCTGAGTCTTCCTAGTGCCCGTCCCGACCCCAGATATCCGCTGACTCTTGAGGGGTGAGGCGTTTCACATCAAGTCAGCAAGGAGGGATCGAGGAGAAGCAGATGTTGCTTAAATTAGAACATACGGCAGTCATTGCCCGCAGAGAGCCCGTCTCCGTGGAAGTCAGAAAAGTAATGGAAGGTAATTGAAACCAAGTGACAGCCTCAAGTCAGATGACCGTCATTGCCCCTGACGCTCAGCACGGGTATCGTCGCCGCCCTCGGACCACTAGTTTCGGGCCCGCGACCCCGTAGACGACCGAAGGGGCCGCTGTAGTGCGAACTAGGAGATTCGGTCGACGTTTAGCATCTTCGGCCCCAGAATCCGACGCCAAAGTGCAGATTTAGAGTCCAGCGGTAGCTATAACTGTCGGGGCCGCTGCCACGTGTGACGTCGTCATTGCCGGCTCGAGCGCTGGTTTGTCTTTCTTTGAGTTGATACCGCTGGGAAGACTTCTTAACTGCGGCATTGAGCGCGAGAACTAGACGAAGGAGATTCGGTAACCGCTGTCATCATGTTCTGGTCAAAGTCGAAGCAGCCGCAGCCCGGCACCGAAAACACGGACCAGACGCCCTCAGTTGCGGCCGAAGAACAACCCGCAGAACAACACGCAGCTCCGAACGCGGCGGGGCAAGAGTCCGGAGTTTCCGGTCCGGACGGAGAGCAGAGCGGAGCCGTGCCCGAAGCCGTGGCTGAGGAAGTCGTTGACCGTTCGCCGAGGCGTGGAAGCCATGGAAGCAGTCACAGCAGCAGCAGCAGTTGCAGCAGCAGTTGCAGCACCTGTACCTCGTCGACGGGAGACTCTCAATATGCGGATAGGGGCAATGAGCGTCGACACCAATGGCTGGGCAACAAGGACGAATACAGCGGCAGCAGGATGGATGGCCGGCTTCGAATCCGCAATAGAGACGTCAGACACAGCTGCTGCGCGACGTGCGCCATCTCCAAGACCATGGGTCATCCGGTAAAGGACTTCAAGAAGCGTGACGAAGAGTCAGCGAACGAGGAGCCGGCTCTTGACGCCCAGGCTCAGTCGACGTCTGATATCAACAACAAACGCGAGCCAGCGATTCCGAACCTCAACGTTGCCGTCATGTTCATCGGCTCGCGAAGCGAGTTGAAGCCCTTCATTCAGCTGGGGAAGCTGCTTCACAGGACGTACGGCCATCGTGTCCGGATTGCCACCCATCCGGCCTTCCAGGACATGATTGGGAAGGAGTCCGGTCTTGAGTTCTTCTCCGTCGGAGGCGAGCCATCAGAGCTGCTGGAATTCATGGTCAACAACCCCGGTGCAGTGTCCAAACTGAAGCATACCAAGTTCGGCAAGGTCGGGAAGCGTCATCACGTCACGGCCGGCATGTTCGAGGGCTTCTGGCGGTCTTGCACCGAGGCTTCTGACGGGAGGATCCTCGAAGAAGAAGAAGAGTTGAAGCCATTCATTGCAGATTGCATCATCTCCAACCCAGCCAGCTATGCCCATATTCACTGCGCTGAAGCCCTAGGCGTGCCGCTTCAGATCATCAGCACCTCTCCCTCGACGCCCACTCACCTCTTCTCCCATCCGCGAGCGGTGCTACAGAAGCCACACAAGAGACGATCAAGCGAGAAGCAAAGCTACGCAAACTTCATGTCGTACCCGATGGTCGAGCGCAAGATCTGGCAGGGCCTCGGCTGCACCATCAACAGGTTCCGCGCCAGCACGCTCTATCTGGATCGTGTTTCTTCGCTCTGGGCTTCGGGAGCTGCTTATCGACTGCGTGTGCCGCATACGTATCTGTGGTCTGCTGGCCTGGTGCCGAAGCCGGCTGACTGGAGGGAAGAGATTGATATCTCGGGCTTTGTCTTTCCGGAGACGACGATTGCTGATTTCTCACCCTCGGATTTGCTGAATGGCTTTCTGGCAGCTGGGGAGACGCCAATATATATCGGCTTTGGATCCATCGTCGTGGGTGACGGGGGGAGAATGACGGACATGATCTTTGAAGCCGTCAAGAATGCCGGCGTCAGGGCCTTGGTATCAAAGAACTGGGAAGGCCTCGGTGATCTGGAGGTTCCCGACCACATCCACATCATTGAAGACGTTCCCCTGGATTGGATCTTTGCTCGGGTCAAGGCCTGCGTGATCCCCGGTGACGCCACCACTACAGCCCTGGCCCTGAAGCACGGGGTTCCCGCCATGGTCATCCCCTTTTTCGAGGATCAGCACTTCTGGGGCGACATGGTCAGCCGCTCAGGCGCAGGGCCGCAGCCTGTCGCGTACCGGAAGTTGGACTCGGACCGTCTGACCGAGGGAATCATGTTCAGCCTGACAGCCGAGGTCACAGAGGCCGCGACCAGGATTGGAAACCTCATCAGCCGCGACGGAGACGGTTCTGTCAAGGCTGCCAAGTCGGTCCAGAGCCATATGAGTCTGTACGGTCACCGCTCGACCCGCTGCTGTATCTTCCCGGATGAGCTGGCTGTTTGGCAGGTCAAGGGTAGCCGTGGCAACCTCAAGCTGAGTCCGCTGGCGGCCGAGATGT
Organism: Ophiocordyceps camponoti-rufipedis; assembly: GCA_002591395.1. Taxonomy (NCBI): domain Eukaryota; kingdom Fungi; phylum Ascomycota; class Sordariomycetes; order Hypocreales; family Ophiocordycipitaceae; genus Ophiocordyceps; species Ophiocordyceps camponoti-rufipedis. Next base: position 52,780 of record NJES01000013.1, on the reverse strand, counting down.
TGTCGGTCAACGGATACCTCGGCTATCAGGATCTGCGTCTCGTGCGGCAGATGGAGTGGAACGACCATCGAGGCTCGGGAGATCCGGTGTCTGGGGCTGTGAGCTCCGTGGGGGCGACCATCGGGGGTGTAACTCATGGTGCCTGTGGACGAGGACGGGCAAAGAGAAAGCACGTGAAGAAGCGATCTCACAAGAAGATGTCCGAGAAGAAGAAGTCGAAGAACAAGGGACGTCAGCAGCAGCGACGGAGACGCGTGTCGAGGGATGGCGCTGAATCGACCACGTCAGAAGACCGCACGACGGCATCCATCTCCACGGCCGAAGAGGTTCGTCGGACGTACTCGAGTTCTACCGCTGAGAGACGTCGTCGGAGAAGATCAACCGCTGCAGCTGCAAGGGATCGTCCAACGGCAGCTGAGACCGCCGCAGAGGAAGTCCGAAGAACGGCTTCAACGGTTACCACGGAGGAGAGAGACCGTCCAACCACGGCCACTTCATCGGCAGCAGGTCCTGATCTTCCCCCGAGGAAAGACCGCACGGCTCATTCCGCGGCGACTCCGAGCCGGGGCAAGCGAACGGCATGGATCATCGCCAAGTCGCCGGCTGACTTTGCCTACTCATCCGCTCAGGGGCTTCACAACATCCCCGTCTTATACGGTGACAGGATGGTTCGGAAACACGCCCGCATCACGGGAATCCGCTCCGGTCTCGCCGTCTCGGGCCGGGAGTTTGGCTTCGGCTTCTACGATGGCTTCACGGGCCTCGTTACGCAGCCGTGGTATGGAGCGAAGACGGACGGTGGCTTTGGCTTCTTCAAGGGCTTGGGTAAGGGCCTTGGAGGCTTGATCGTGAAGCCCATCTCTGCTGTTCTCTCTCCTATCGGCTACACCATGCACGGTCTCACTAGGCAGGCTGAGCGGCGATGCAGCCCGCGCGATACACTCCGCTACAAGCGCATCGCTGAGGGTGCGCGCAGGCTGGAGGCGCTGTCAGCAGACGAGCGCGTCCTCCTACAAGAGAGAGTCGTCAAGGAATGGGCCATCATGAAGGAGCTTCAGGGCGAGCTTGCCAAGGCGGTGAAGCAGCGTGGGAAGCTTGACGTGAGGAAGCTCGACATGTCGGTCTTGTTTGCCGATGCCCAGGTTGCTTCTCAGAGCACGCGGTTGTTCAGGGAAGGGAAGACGATTGAGCAGGTGATTGCTTCAGCGAGGGAGTTTGAAGTTAGCCCGCTTTCGAGGAGTACGAGTTCTTAGACGACATGCGGGAAGGGTCATGAGGGATTAATCTATTTAAACATGAGACGGAATCTATAGACGCTGGGACTGGTTTTTATGTTGTCATCATTGTTTCGAGTTTGCTCTTGTTCGAATACGACTTGATATCAATGCGAAAAGCAGAAACTGATGCTCTCGTGTTACGCACCTCCCGAGTTCTCCCTCACCGCAACCACGTCAAGCCTTTTCCACGGCAGAAACACGCCCAAGAGACAAGCCCCGCCCCCGATGACAGAGGACAGAATAAAAGCCGTCCTGATACCCTCGAGGTAAGCGGCCAAGACCCCATGTAGCTCTCCCGCACCAAAGACGCTGCGCAACTGTCCAGCTCCCGTAGCCACGACCTTCATCGGGTCAATGCCAGGCGCCAACTCGGGTAGCGTCGCTATCATTCGGTTGACAAAGGCTGACTGCGCGGCTGAGGTCCAGATGGCGCCGCCGAGCGTCTGGAAGCAGAGCATCATGGACGTGGCCGATGACAGGTCTTCGGGCTGGACGCTGACCTGGCCAACGATGACGGGGATCTGAAGCGCGCCTCCGAGACTTACGCCTGCGATGATCTGGTAGCCTATCCAGGTGCCGGTCGACGTGTTGACGTCAAACATGTAGCAGAGGCCGCAGCCCAGCGTGCCAAAAGCTGTCCCGGCTACCATGACGAGCGTCGACATGCCGGTGCTGGAGATGAAGATGCCGGCCCCGAGGGCGCCCAGCATAGCAGCCAGAATAAATGGCAGGTTCTGGACACCCGAGACCACGGCGTCGCTGCCCCTGATGGCCTGGAAGTATAGCGGAAGGTAGTAGATCATGGAGAAGAAGGCGCCGGACTGAAGGATGGTAAAGACGGCCGAAAGGCCGATGCGTCTCTGCGATAAGAGGCGAGGGATGACGATGGCCCTGTCTCCTTGCCAGTACTCGCACAGCGCGAAGGCGAGGGCCAGTCCGGCCGAGCCAACCAAGAGGCCGATGACGAGCGGCGAGGACCAAGGCAAGATCTGACCGCCGTAATGGACGGCCATCAGGTAGGTGATGATGATTCCCATCAGGAGACATGTGCCGAGCGGATCCATTCCTAGTAGCTTCTCTCTCAAGGGCACCTCTTGGGGCTTTGCCGTTGCGGGAGGGCGAAAGAAGAATACTAGGGTTATGACGGGAAGTACACCTATCGGGAGGTTGATGTAAAAGCACCTTGAAGGAGTGAGCTCTGAGTTCTCTCGAAGATCCGATCAAGACACTCACCATCTCCACGTGCTCCTACTGGAAAACACACCGCCCAGAAGCGGACCCAGCACACTTCCAATACCGAAGATAGCCCCGAGAAGACCGGTATAGGCCGCCCTCTTCTTGGGCTCGGCGATAAAGGCAACGAGGGTGTACGAGCCGGAGCCAACGCCCGCTGCTCCGACGCCTGCGATGGCACGGCCGACAATGAAGACGGACGAGCTGGGCGCCACTCCGCAGATGAGGTTGCCCACTTCAAAGATGGAGATGGCCGTCAGGACGCCGATCTTGAGGGGGAAGGACTTGTACGTCTTGCCCCAGGTTGACTGGAAGCCGCCGGCGGTCATGAAGAAGATGGCGCTGTACCAGGCTACGTCCTGGAGGCCGTGGAACTCGTCTGTGATGGCGGGAACGGCCGTGGCGACGATGGTCTATAGAAGGTCAGGAATATGGTCTGATGTTTAGGGTATCGAGGCTGCGACTTGCCATGTCCAGAGCGATGAGAAAGATGCTAGAGATGAGAGCTGCTATCATGATCCATAGCGTGAACCCGGTAGGATACTCGGGTTCCAGCTCCGGCGCCGCAGAGGGATCCTCGCCATGATGGAGATTCCAGGAGCTTATGGAGTGCGCGTCCGTAGCCGATACATCGACGGGCGATTCAGTAATCGAACTCGTCGACTGACGTATCTTGGCGACCGTCGGAGCCCTCGCCGGAAAGCGCGTGACAAGCTCTGCATTACTGGCGACGGACTGGCGCCAGCTGACGCGTCGTGACGGAAAGACAAAGTCGAGGGCCGTAATGTGCGTCTCCTCGAGCGGGCTGAAGACGGAAAGCTCGTCGGAGCCGATGGTTGAGAAGCGCCATGGCGACAAAATGCCGCTGATGGGCCGGGACGTCGATTCCCCTTCCCGGGGAGGTTCCCGGACAGGTCTAGGCATGGAGATGATGGGCTGAAGAAGGCGAGGCGGTCGAGATTACGACGGAAGGGGCAAGGCTTTGGGTAGGTCGGTATGTAGGGATATGCTGTGGAAGCAGATGATCCGGATAACAATGCATTGATGACGGATATCCATTAGTTGCGCACTGAACCTGACGGGCCTGACAGTGATCCGGGCGAGCGGTGAGACGCCCGAGGCATGAACACGTATTGCGGAGGGCGATAGCGGACGCCATGATGCCATCTTTCGCCTTGCAAGCAAACAAGGGATCTATCTGAACTGTGCGCTGCGGCAGATGATTAACACCCGCGCTACCCGTCCGTGCATCGGTGAGAGGCACCGTAAGCGCTCTTCCCGACGCCGTGCAGCTGCGGACTTTGCGGACCGGCGGACTTTCACCAAGCGGGGCGGCGGAGTTCCGATAGCGGGGCGCGGAGACGGCGATCCGGGGGGTGGGGCCGGATACAGCGATAAGAAGGGGCCGGGGTTCCGGATCCGATAGAGACACGCCCTCGCCGTGTTCCGTCCGTTCGGCGCTGGCTTCAGCCGTCGTCTTGGTGTGTTCGTCTTGCAGCTCGGGCGCATAGACTGGCCCGGGGGGCTCAGAGTCTGAGAAGGGCGAGGCTGACTCTCGTCTGGGCTTACTGCAGCTGCACGACGGGCCTGGATGGGATGGCTCTGGCTCTGCTGGGAGTACGTCCCCGAAGAAACAAGGCTAGGATGAAGATGGACGGGATAAAAAGCAAGGTTTCGTGGTAAGGGCTGAGCAGATCGGAGCACGGCAATCCCAGACTCACTCTGAACTTGTACATTTTCTATTCAATCTCCCAAAGACCCTCAACCATGTCAGGCCAACTTCAAAGCCAAGCCAGCTTCGAGACCACCATTCTCGGCTTCCTCTACCGCCAATTCACGCGCCAGAAGCCCCTGTCCCCAGACGCCGATCTCACAGACAACGTCGCCGTCGTCACCGGCAGCAACACTGGTCTCGGCCTGGAAGCCGCCCGGCAGCTACTCGAGCTCGGTCTGTCGCATCTGATACTCGCTGTTCGGACGGCGGCCAAGGGTGAAGCGGCGGCGGAGCGTTTGCGGCGCGACTTCCCGGCTGCCGTCGTCGTGGTTTGGATCGTCGACCTTGAGTCCTATCCGTCGGTGCGGGCGTTTGCGGAGAGGTGCGCGGGATTGACGCGGTTGGATATCGTTATTCTCAACGCTGGTCTGATGAGACCTTCATATACGATTGCGCCTGAGACGGAGAACGAGCTCACCCTACAGGTCAATTATTTGTCCACTGTCCTTCTCGCTATCCTGCTTCTTCCCGTTTTGAAGGCGAGCTGCGTTAATGGCTCGCGGAAACCGTCGGTTCTTTCCATCGTCGGATCTGACTTGGCTTATCGGGCGAGGATAGAGACCCGAGGTCCGGTGCTGCAACAGTTTGAGAGGCCCGAGCGATACAATGGCTATGAATGGTATCCCATGTCTAAGCTGCTATTGACTCTGTTCATTGCCAAGCTCGCCGATATTGTCGACTCCGACGTCGTCCTCATCAACACGGTGAATCCAGGCATGACCAAGGGAACCGACTTCTTCCGCGAGTTTCCCTCGGTGCTGGTGAAGCTGATGGGCTTGTTACAATGGCTCCTGGCCAGGTCCGTGGTCGTTGGTGCTGCTACGTACGTCGATGCGGTTGTGAGTTATGGAGAAGAGAGTCATGGTTCTTTCATCAGCGACTGGGCCATTAAGCCGTGAGTTTCGACGCCAACAGTTGTGGGAGGAGAAGACATTCTGATGTGCTCAACAGGTATCCCCCGATTTACTACACCGCCGAGGGCAGAGAGCTTAGAGATCGCCTTTGGGACGAGACGATGGAGGAGCTCAACTTTGCGGGCGCCGCATCTATCGTGAACAGTCTCAGAGGAGACTGAAGTTCAGGCTACGGACGCCTGAGCCTTTACACGAGGTGGAGCGGGTTCAATTGGCTTGAAGCACAGCAATTGAGACACTTAACAAACAAACATATTCTACACAAAGAGCAACGGTTGTGAAGCAATTTTTCAATCTTCAGGGTGACTTATCAAGACTTGATTTAGAATCATAGATTTTTTCTTCCGTCACATTACAAACGGGCTTACCATCCGCCGGCGGCTTTAATGCAAGTTCCCATGAGTCCAGTGGCGCGGGCCCCTTCCACTCGCCTTCGGGGACCTTGAGTTCAAGAAAGGGAAACTTCTTAGGATTCCAGCCGACGGCCTCGCCACTCTTCTTCATGAATTCCAGACCGTACTCCTCAAGCGACTTGGTGTGCTTCTTGACGTTTTCCGTCGAACCCGAAAGCTGTGGCTGTCCACCACTGCCCGTGAAGTGGTCGTATTTATTGTTGTACTCGACGTTGCGAATCCAAGATCTGGGGAAATTCTTCTTTGTCGTAAACTTCCTACAGACCGCCGACGGCTTGCCGTTGTCCCATGCATCGAGAGGAGCGGGTATCCATGCCTCGATCTGGTCCCAACGTATCCCTCCCATAGCCGAGACTTCATGCTCCCAAAAGTAATAATTCTTGAAGCCCGAGTTCCTCACATCAATCATATTTGGGGTGGCTTTGACCCTGTAAACCCAGCCGTTGACAGGTTCATCATAATTTTTCCTTGTAGCGAACCTGATCGGGGTTCCAAAATTCTTCGACGTCGAAGTGTAGACGGATGGATATATGTTGAATCTCGGTTCTTCATTGTGGTGCGCTTCCAGGCTGAAGGACCTGTTCGTGAGAAGTCCTGACCCTACATGTAGGTTACTAGGCGGGATCCCACCCAGGGCTCGCAGTTTTGACGGCGGCCTGTTGTCTCCTCGGTAGACGAATTTGATCTGTCTGGCTTCTGATGGAACTGCTTCGATCGACGGATTGCTGTTCTCGGCTCCTGAACTAGGCGGAGCAGGCGTCTGACTAGGCTTCGAAATCGCAGCCTTCGGGGGTTTTGGGAGCTCCGAACGAACTTTTGCTGTTTTCTTGATCTTCTCGGGATACTTTCCCTTTAGCCAAGGCCCGTATGCTGGTGGACGAGGCCTGTGACGGCCGAGCGATTCCTCCTGGTCCCTTACATGATCTTCGTAATCAGGATCTGAGACATGCGACACATACCCGGAAAAGCAGAAGCCTGTTTTGAAGTCAGCTGATATTAAGATAGTCTTCATAGTGTCAATTTCGTACCCGACCGTTTGTGCAGTTCAGCTGGGCCCTCGGTGGGCGCAGCGAGAGATGCTCCGGCGAGGAAGAAGCTGATGGCGAGGATGGCTTTCATGTCGGATACTTCAAGTTACTTGAACTGTAAAGAATGAAAACGAGGTGCGTATTCCGCTTCAAAGATTCGAGTCGAACGAGCGTCAGGTTGAATGACAATCAAGGCCTCCTGAAGGGCCTTTCAGAGTCTTTACATGTAAATATGTCGACAAAACCCACTCGGATCTGTCACCTCATAGCTGCAAGAATGATTCATGCAAAGCAAGAAAGCCTTGCTGGAAGCCTCTTGCGCGGCTAACTTATTGAAAACATCGATGCTTGTTAATGCTGAATCATGGCAACCGTCCTGGGTTAAAAAGGGGAAAGAAGGATAAGGGAATTCACATTGCTTCTTCGACAAAAGGCGCGTTCGACGCAACGCCTTCTTCTTCGGCTTCCCTACATACATGTACATGTACGAAGATATTGAACATACTCATGCAGGTCGTCTAATCGACTACTGCATGCACTATACTTACACGGTCTCGGGATCTTGTCTCCAGTAACTCGGGCAGGGATTCCTACACCGTATGTAGTTCGTGCGATTGAGTACGATACTACCACTTATTACGTCACAAGAGACCCGCGGCATTGAACGCCTCGACGCTATTTGAATGCCAAGCCTAGCTTAACTCAACTTCGTTACCTCGACACCGAGCTCACGCTGGTTTCAAGATCTGTCAGCCCGCCGAGGCAGAGCGCCTGACGTCCATATGGGATGTTTATCGACTTCACTACACTCACCGCTGTAATTGTCAGGGCTCGCCCACCTCGTACTAAGATTATGCGGACTGGTGCTGTTGCTAAGTCGCCTTTGATGATACATACCAGATCCTGTTCGTACATACTGGCATCTTTGATGCGGTTATTCTTCCACCTCTTACATGTATTCTAGGAATTTTAAGAGAGATCCTGTTTCTAGCCTCCCAAGAATCGGACCATGCTCTCTAGAAGTGGCGATCTATATACAGGTACCAAGAATACAAGTAAGTTGTTGCTATTCAACCCCCTTACATGTACTCTTTGACGATAGGATTATAAAAACGGAAACTATTCTTGGGATCGTACTTGGCCTTGAGGTGCCGCAGCCTCTCCAAACGCCAAGGCTCGTAACCGTACAAAGATTCGACTGTTTCTCCGCCGGCAGCGTGGTTGACGTAGGCTGTAGGAAGCCGACCTGGCTGACCGCCGTACCAGAAACGTCGAACGTCCTGGGTCAGCTTCCGAGCAACCTTTTCCAGTCCCGGAGACGCCACGGCGGCAAAGAAACTGCACGAGCTGTCAGCATCAGTCAGTCTGTGAAACCCCGTCAAGACTCACACAACAAGATAATCGTCACGGTGAGCATAGGCTGTCGAGCGCGGGTCAATCTCTTGAGTCCTCTTGCTGGCGTACCCCTCGTGGAAGACACGAGCCCCGGCCGCGAGTTGTGGGTGCTGAGATATTCTCTCGTTCAAGACATCCATGATCTGGCGCTCAGCGGTGACGTTGTAGACCTGAAGGTTGGCTGTGCCGCCAATGTACGGGTTTGAGGCACAGGACGGACTGTTGATACCCGTTCCTTGAAGCGCCATCAGCTGAGGATAGGGAACATCTCCGCTGGTGCTCAAGATAGCCTTGATGTCATTGAAAGGCTTCAGTAGAGCCTCTGCCTCCTGAGCGGGGCCCTCGTACGCGAATGTCCAGCTAATGACAGCCTGCATACTGTCAGCCGGATCTCCTCGGTGTTGACTGTCTGAAGAGAACGTACTTTGGTTTGGTTGGTAGAAGGCTCAACCGAAAACTGGCCAAAGTTGGCGCCCATCAGCGGCGGAATCTCCCCCTTGCCCTGAAACTTATTCAAGGCCTCGAAAACGGCTTCCAGCTTATCCTGCGTCCAGACATAGTTGTGGTAATGCCAAGTGTCTACATGTATCTTGCGAGGATAGATCTTGAGCTCCGCGCTGGTCACGATGCCGAAGTTGTGGCCGGCTCCCCTCATAGCCCAGAAGAGATCAGAATGGCTCGTTTCATTCACCGTGACTGTCGAGCCGTCGGCGAGGACGACATTCAGGTTGACGAAGTTGTCGCTCACGAGACCGTATTGGCCTTGATAACGCCCGAAGCCTCCGCCTAGACCGGGTCCCATGAGGCCAACGCAACCGCTGCTCCCGGTGGCTTCAGGGAAATTCTGTCAGCGAGTGTTTTCAGGTGTCCAAGCTTTCACTCTCAGTGGCTTACTTGTGACGTAGCCGCGATCCCAGAGTGTATCAATGACCAGTTTTCCGTAAGTTCCTCCTTGGAACCAAGCCGACTTGCCGTCGGGTTGTATCTTAATGGCTTTTAGTTGAGAGAGATTGATTTCGATGCCCCTAAACTTGGTCAAAGTCGAGGTAAAACCGTGGCCTCGTGTGTAAGCCAGAAACTCGATACTGTTGTCGTTGCAATACTTGACCTAGAACCACCGTCTCAATGAGCTTTGTCTATGTAGACTCCTACCACCAGACAAAAAGAGTATACTCACCACCTTGGACACGTCTGCCTCCGTTTTAACCTCCACCACGATCTCGATGTGAGGCACATCAAACGTATTCCATCTCTCCGTTGCATTAGCCCACGCCGAGCTCCGAGGCCCAAAAATGGCTGTCCCATTCGACACGATTGCCCCCAGCTCGTACTGCACTTGAACGACTGAAAGGCCTCGACGCGTGTAAGGGGAAGCTTGGAAATAACGAGGGACGGTGGAAGCGCCAAAGGGGGCCGCAGTAACGAATGTTCCAAGCAAAGCGAGCGCGAGAGCCGCAATCCGAGCCATGTGATTCATGTTGGCGGTCTGGGCTCGCGGACCTGATGAAGTTGAGTGGACTGTCAAGCTTGTGCGCTCAGATTGAAGGGAGACTGTATCATCTTAAATGCCCAACATGGTTTGCCCGTCTATCAGAAAGAGTCCGATAGTCTACAATCGTGCTACAGGCAAGGCCTGCCTCCAGGGCCTCGCGGATCAGTGAGGCTCAGCACATACTGAAGACGGCCCTGCCATTTCAGCCGAAGCAGAAGACGCCCGCAACGAGAACTAGCAAGGGACAGCGTCAGACAGACTCAGACACACGCTCAATCCTCCAGATACTTGTTTCGGAGTCAATTTAGACGCGCTGCTTCCGTTGACTTACGGGGGAGGCGATATCGGGCGTCGGTCAGGCCGTAGGGCGAGGGCCTCACGATGATCAAGGCTAAATATACTCCTTCCCAGGCGGTGGCCACAATAATTACACCCGAGAAGTCTCACTAGTCGTGGCACAGGGGAGACTCAACATGGATGGCCTGCTCAGCTGTCCCTGAAAGGCCAGGCTTATGCCGTCAGCCGATCAGTTGTGTCTGACGCTTCCTGACGTCCTTCGATTCCGTCGACTAGGATCTTGCGTCTCGATGCTCGAGCCTGCAGGGCTTGCGCCATGTCAGAAACTGGGGCGAGTGGCGTGCCGGCGAACCGAGGAAACCTGACCAATATCGGAGTATGACCCTGCATGTGCCTAGTTTCAATCTATGTATCCGTACGCTGCTTACGAGCTGAAACACGACTGATTTCAACTCTATCGGGTCTTCCAACATCATTTCTGCGTTCTCAGCTCGAAGAATAGCGGGTCGTCACCGCATTTTCTCCCTCCCTTCGTAATCATGGTCCAGGCATGGCAACTCTGGCTTTCACCTCGTCCAACAAGGCGTACGAGCACCACCTCAGAGACATCCCTGCTTGCCGCCCACGATGCCGCCCTCTTCGAGTTTTTGACGGACGAAGATGGCCGATGGGTCGTCCAGGAGACACACTACATGAACAACAAGGTTGTTCGAGATGGCCTCTCTGGGCCGCCATTGTAAGTATCGTCACTTCTGCTGGGGCAGCTGGACCCCCCTAACCGAGCAGACACGTCCATTGGCTGCAAACCGAGTTCTTCAAAGTTGAGAGAGGCGTGATTGGCATCCACAAGAATGGCCAGGAGCTCCGAGCGACGAGAGATGACGGCATTGTCGAGATACCCGCCGGCACACGGTAAGCCGAGAGTCGAGCACTGGATTTGCCCGTGTCGTCTCGCGAGGGTACATCGTGCTAATTTGCAAGTATAGACACCGCTTCTGGGCTCATGCCTCCTCCCAGGAGGACCTCGTCTTCAAGGTCTGGGCTGAGCCTCAGGATCTTGATCACAGCTTTGACGAAAACTTTCTGCGCAATTTTGTCGGATACCAGCGAGACTGTCAGCTGGCAGGCATCAAGCCTTCTGTCTTCCAGATCATACTTTTCAGCTACAACAGTGCAACTGTAGCGACTCCGCCCTTTTGGATGCCTCTCCGGATACTGAAGTTGGTGCATTACATTTTGGCTTATTGGATCGGAGCAGCCTTGCTGGGGTGAGGGCCTTTTGGTCTCTAGACATTCGGAGACGGTTCATGCTAACGAGGTTTTCGTTGTAGATACCAGGCGAGTTATCCCGAGTATAGCAGACCGGCTGGGACTGGTAGCAAAAAGAGGAACTAGCATGCCCGTAGATGAACAGGATTTAGGAGAGCTGCATGTACTGGAAGTGGTCCAGATTGCATGTATTTTTAAGGGGATATCCGCCGATAGAAGTTGATACAGCAAAGAACGTGGCTAGAGCAAGAAACATGTCTGCATATATGTGTAGACCCAAAATCATCTTGAGTAATTGAACACACTACGAATTGAGACTCTCAATCACCGTCCGAACATTCGCAAACGAAAGCTCATCCATCGTCTCATCCCAAAGCTGCCTCGAAACTTCTTCCCCTTCCGCCTTGTAGATAATAGGAGCCATTCTGCAGCTTGTCAGAAACGTGCTTCCCAACGGAGTCAAGCACTTACGGTCGAATCTCCCCGTCTTCCACGTATTGTCCGTGAACGTCCTCGTCAAATCCAGCCGCAGCATGAACAATGGATCTCGCACCAACTGCACACGACTTGCCAATCAAGCGTGTCAGCATCTTGACGAAAAAGCCAAGCAAGGTGCCGTTTCCCTCGCGTCCAAGCTCGGTCCCGTAGCAGAATCCCGGGTTCGCAGAGTCGATGGTGACAACTGAAGACGGCACACGTCGACAGAGCTCCGTCAGGAAGAGCTGGCCCAGTAGTTTAGAGGTAGCGTAACGCTCCTGCATATCCCACGAAGCTGCCTTTTGCTTGAAAGTGGCGAGTATTGGCCTTGATGTTCTTTCTTCGAAGCGAGCCCAAGCCGCCGTATCTGAGGACACGAGAACAAGACGTGCTGGATGCGAAGTCGCCTTTTCTCTGAGGATGGGCAGGAGGAGAGACATGAGAAGCGCATTCGACAGATAATTAACCTGGACAGCGTCCTCGAATCCGGTAGAACTGTTGAACGACTCCGTAGCCTTGAACATACCAGCGTTCAAGACGCAGATATCCAGGCTTTCCAACTCCTTGGCTCGCTGCGAAAACTCAACGATGGACTCATACGAGGACAGGTCCAACCTGCTAATCTCAACAGCGCACGAGCCAGGCGCGCGACCCTGACAAAGATCCCTGCGAGCAGCCTCGCCTTTGGCAACGTCTCGCACAGCTAGAACGAGCCTGCTGAGCCCCAGATCGAGAAGCTGGCGGGAAACTTCGAGCCCGAGTCCGGTGTTGGAGCCGGTCACGATGGCGGTTTTGCCGGTGAGGCAGACGTCATCTTGCGTCAAGACGGGCGTGTTTCCAAAGAACTGGCGATAGAAGTACTGGGATAGGCTGGCTTCCTTCTCCGGGGAGATGGAGAATTTTTGAGCCATGTTGATGTCAATTCGCAGGTGAGGAGTTGACCATCGGTTGGTGAGAGACGGTTAGTACATGTATTAATAGAATATGCCTTTAAAGAGGCACTGAGACGTGTCTAAATGCATGGGTAGTTGAGCAACTAACCATGCTCTACGTAAACCCTAGGGGTGATGCTAGACTAGACACAGTTCCTGGCTGACCCGAACGCCAGCCCCCATCGCCGCCGCCGTCGGCCCATCTCTCTCTAACATACAGTCAGATCCATGGATGTCGAAGGAGATGGCTGCAGTAGCACCTGTGATCCTTTCAGCCGCCACAGGGGATTGGCGAAACGCTCATTCCTACTTCAGTTCAATTCAACTTGGCCTACGAATACATTGATGTATTAGACTGCCAGTCACCCAAGCATACAGCGTTGAACTACACTTCGTCATTCACGAACTCATCGAAATTGACATCATGTTTCGAAACATCGTCGCCTTCGCGCAATGCTGCCTCGTCATCGGCATGTCTGCTCAAGGCTGCCAAGCAGAGAGCCCCAATTTCGAGTTCTACTCCAACTCAACCCAGCTTCAAGATCTCAGATCTCTCTTGAACGACCCAATTCGCGGTTGGTCAGCAAACACTACCGTCTTGTTCCCCGACTCTCCCGACTTCTCAGAGGCCACGGAACGATGGACCGTCTTCCGGCCGCCGACTTATCGCGCTGCCATCAGGCCGGGAACGCCCGAGGATATCTGTAAAATCGTGAGTCGAGATGGATTCTGGCAGAACGATGTAAGAACGGGGTTCTGACCATAGTCAAGGTTAAACTCGCCACTTCTCACAATATTCCGTTTCTCGCCCGTGGAGCGGGTCATGGCTACGGCATCACGCTGGGAGAGTTTCAGCACGGTCTTGCGCTGGATCTCAGCCAGTACAAGTCAATTGAGATAGATTCAGAGGCCGAGACGATGACTGTCGGTCCAGGCGTCACGTTCAAGGACATCTTTGACCCGCTTTACCAGGCCGGCTTTCAACTGCGTATGTCTCGCCACTGCTTCTTACTGGGTGTCCTTTGCGAGTGCTGATAATTGATGGGACAGAGACGGGAACATGCTCGTGCCCCAGTCTGATAGGCGTCACTCTTGGCGGAGGAGCTGGGCGCTTTCAGGTGATTATTGTCCTCTCTCAACACCTCTTGCCTCTTACTATCCCCTCCTCTACTCTACGTGTGCGGCTTTGAAGGCATCGATATTAGCTGACCATCTTCTACTACAGGGAGAACACGGTCTCGTCCTCGACGCCCTTCTTTCTGTCCGAATGGTAACGGCAGACGGGAAACACATCGAAGTCTCTCGGGATTCCCTTCCAGACCTCTTCTGGGGAGTTCGCGGCGCCGGAGCAAACTTTGGCGTCGTCACATCTGCCACGTACAAGGTTCACAAACTTATCAACAACGGCGACTATCTGCATGTCGATTTCTACTTTCCCGCTGAGAAGAGTCTCGAATACTTTAAGATTATAGAAAACCTAAACGACAACCTCCCGGCAAACCTGGCCACAATTGTACTGGTGAACTGGAACGCCACCACCAATCAGGTATGAAGACGTCTTTCTGGCTCAGCAGAACAGTTGTCGTTAACATTGAACCTGAACAGATGCAAGTTGGCGGCAATTGGGTTTATTTCGGACCCAAAGAGGAAGGCCTAAAGCTTCTCCAGCCCGTCTTTGACTTGAAGCCCATCTCGTCAGTCGTTAGCATAGTTCCGTGGAATAAGTTGCTGGCCACGACTGGGGGCAACTACGACGACCTGGTCTGTCTCGGTAACACGGTGCGTGATCTATACACTCTGAACCAACGGAGATACTCGGCATCGGGGTACCAGAAGGCGTTTAATAGGATGGCCAAGTTCTTTGCCGACTATCCCGGGGGCCGAAACAGTGCTCTTGTGTTCGAAATCTTCCCGAACCAGGCTACCTTGGCAGTACCAGAAGACGAGACGGCGTATGCATGGCGAGATGCTACGGGCTATCTGTGAGTATCTCAACAAGATCCGGTATAACAAATCTGACATCAAGCCTCACCAGAATCGCGCATCTTGTCTGGGCCCCTGGCGACAAAGTCACAGCTCAGGCAGCAGACAAGCTCGGCAACAGCATCCGCGATGAACTTGCTCTCACCTCTGGCTACACCGAGCAGGCAGTCTTTCCCAACTACGCCCGCGGCGACGAAGCGCTGGAGAATATCTACGGGAGAGAGAAGCTGCCGCGTCTTGCGGGGCTGAAGAAGGCTTGGGATCCTCACAATGTTTTTGCGTACAATCATCCGTTGCCGACGGCTTATCCGTAGGGAAAGCTGAAGGGCTGGGACTTCTAGATGATCATGGAGAGATATATGTACATGTAGCGTTGGACTTGGACGAAGAGAATACATAGTATACATAGACGTTTCAGACGGGAACCGTTGAAATGACATGGCTCAGCCTGTGCGATGGCCCTGAATCAAGGATACATCTCGAAACCGCACAACTGAAATACACTTGATCGACATTTCCTTACAGTTAATATAATAAAGAGCGAAATGAATCTAGAAGCAGTCTGTTTACATTTATATAAGTACGCCCCGACAAACACACCTTCCACCTTGAGACCCTCCATGCCATTATTCATGTACAACACGAAGCCCTCTGTGACATTCTAAAGCACCTCCTCATTGTCACTCACAGACTCATAGTCCTTCCACTTCAATCCCTCAGGAACCGTCTTCCACTGCATATCATCATCAAGCAACTCCTCCATAGCCCCCCATTCCTCCCTCACTCGCGCTACCTTCCGCTCGCTCCTCGGCACAATATCAGCATCGAACGGCTGAGGGCAAACAAATAAGCCGTCGACGATGTTATTCACATCTGGCACCACCTGCCTGCCCGTCTCTTTGTCAACCGCTCGGTTGATGTCAAAGGCCCATAACGTGCGCGACATGGCGAGGAAGAGGGAACGGTCTGCTATGTGCATGCCCTGACACATCCTTCGTCCGGCGCCAAAGACGAAGTGGTCGCGTTTAGTTGCATCTGCGTTGACGGCGGCTTGGGCTGAGTTTTGGTCGTCACCTGCCCAGCGGGAAGGGTTATATCGTCGTGGTTCAGGGTGTCTTTCCGGGTCGTTGTGAATTGCCCTTGGTAGTAAATTGTGTTAGCGAGTAAACCCGTCTTGGTCGATCTGAGAGTTTACATACCAAACGTTGAATATGACGGACGCGCCTTTGGGAATCTTGTAGCCGAGATAGTCATCATCCTGCGTAACAGCATGAGGCACTCCCAACACAGCAGCCGGCATCCAGCGCAAGCTTTCCTTCATGCAGCCTCGGATATATGGCAGGTCAGGCACGTCGTTGAGGTCCGGAATTCGGTCTCCGCACACACGGTCGATCTCGGCCTGAGCCTCCTTCGCCACCTCGGGAAACAGCAGCATCGCCTGGAAGAAGCCGATGAGAATTGCCGCCGTTGTTTCGGAGCCTGCTTGTAGGAGAGAGCCGCTCATATAGCAGGCCAGCTCGTCCGAGAAGCCATACTCTTTCTGGACGCGGAGGAGATCGATGCAGCAGCAGGGCTGGATGTGTGTCAGCTTCGGTGATTGATGGCTATTGAAGTTCTTGCCTTGGCCGTGCCACTGCTAAGTTGCTTCCGAGCATTGAGAAAGTGGCGCATGAAGAGGCTCAATTCTCTCTTGTGGATTTCCCTGCCCAGTTTCCTGCTCGGCAGCAGGAAGTCTGGTAAACGGCGAAGAACCGGGAACAAGTCAAGAAGCGCAGCGACCTTACATTCACCAAGTCAGGACTATAGATGATGATGATGATGAAGAAGAAGAAATCCACTTGCCTGTGTCCCTGCTAGCTCTGAAAGCCGCTCAAAGTTCTGTGTCCCGTTAGCAGCTGTCTCTTAGAAACGATTATCACTTACCTCGAACATTTCGACCAGGTTGTGATCGTCGCCGGTCGGTGTCCGATACCCAAAGGTCATCTGCGTCGTCAGGGAAGTGGTATAGCGGCGGATGTGCGATATGAAATCCTGAGGACTATCGAGAAATCCCACCAGCATGGCCTTATTCTCGAGATCTTGATACGGAACATAGCTCCGAGCTACGGCGAGGTTGAGAACGCCATGAGCGAGTTTCCTGACCATGCGCCAGGTCTTGCCATATGCCTGAGCTCCCACGTCAGCCAAGATGTTCAACTTGGCAACAAAAACTTAAAGCCATCTGTACAAGAGAAAAGGCTCACCATAAACAGTGGTCGAAGATTCCCACTCAGAATCTCCTGGCCAAGATAAAACTCCGGCCTCGACGAGTAGATGGCGCTTCGCTTGTCGAGCAGGTCCTTGACAGCCACGTCCGAAGACAAGACAACGATGACCTTTGTACCGAGCATGAGCGAGTATACCGGACCATACTCCTGAGCCCACTTCTGGAACTGCAAATGGCCATTACTACTCGGCATCTGATGTAGGTTCCCGATGAAAGGTAGGGTTGGCGGCCCGGGAGGATAGTTCTTCGGCCGGCTTCCAACTCTGCCCAGCCGCCAGACACCAAGCGCCAAGACGGCGAGGCCCAGAATCCAGAAACTCGTTGATCCCATGTCGGTGGCGACAAATTACGTCACGTTGAGGGTTCCAGGAGCAGTTACACTGAATCTGGTCAGAGCCAAGGGCTGATAAGAGAGTCGGGAAAAGCAGAGAGAGTCAAAGCTCGTAGAACAACCAGGAGTGAAGGATTCGTCGAGTTACAGGGCGGATGCATGTGTGATAATACCAAAGAGGCATCAGCGTGAGGATCAAGTCTGGTATAAACAACTTGCGTCGGGATGTCCGAAATATGACCTTGTCTGCACGGGAATGACGCATGTCTGTATTCCATGGAGACGCTCGACATGGCAGGGATCACTAGGGTATTACACGGCATCACGGTCAGACGGAGTCTGATGGCTTGACTACATGTACATGGAGGAGAGGCTGTGGACTCATCAGAGCTTCGGTGTACTGCGTGCAGTCAGGAGGTCAGGCCGAAAGATTTCGTTTGTCTTAGGTCTTATGGCTGTTTCGTGTATGCAAGATGGTGCATGCTCGTTTCTCGTTACAACGTCTTTCCCCCCCAGCAAGATCGCCAATACTACATGGATGTACGAATATTCGTACATAGATACCAAGCGGCTTCACAAACGTTCCCTACCAAGTTCCCGTCAGGGCATGCAGTTGAGGCTTGAAATATGCCACGAGCCAATGTGCATCTTTGAAGGTATCCCGATCGATTGACAACAAGTTCCTCATTACCTCCGCGGAGCTCGTCTTACAACCTTTGCCCAAAGGAAGCGTCATCCCCGTCCCTGTAACGCTTCGGACTAACTAGCCGATGCATCGTGACCCATGAACGGGTTAACGTGAGAAGCCATCACCGGCCCATCTGACAACCTGCGCAAAATCCTTCACTACAGACACTCCCCCTACTGAAGTGAGCGCTATCAGATGCAGTCGTAAGCCTCGTCCCCTGACACGCCGCATATTGCCAAAACCGGCCGATGCACATCTCCAATGGCTGAGGCTGAAACATCAGCCGTCGAAGCCACTTGCTGGGATAGAATTGAGCCATGCTCTGCCTCTGTTCCGTGAGTAAAGTCCAAGCACGGTTCCTTTCCAGTATCTCGCAGGCCCCAGGCTAACGCAACAGAGCCTCGACGCCATGTCTCGCGACAAGAAGTTTGCCTTGGTGACTGGGTAAGTTGGCCTGTGTAAATGGTCAATTGTTGAAAGAAAGTTGACTGATCTTTACAGCTGCGGTCAGGGCGGCATCGGTGAGGCTCTTGTCCAGGAGTTCACTCGCCGCGGTCTTCATGCCATTGCCACTGTCCTCCCATCGGAGAACGACGAGCACCTAACGAGAGATGGAATTACTTGCTTTCCCCTGGATGTAACCAAGGAGGAGTCGGTCGTCAAGTTGAAGGAGGCTGTTGTGAAGCTTACAGGGGGGTTCTTGGACGTCTTGGTAAACAACGCGTGAGTTTCCCCTCGACATTTTCATGTAATTGATGTCTTCTTGTACGAATCAATACTAACTCGAGGCAGCGGAATATGTGAGAATGCCGAGGACGTATAAAGAAGACACACTGAAGCAGACATCAGGCTACACAATGACGGCAATCGACACCGATGTCAACTCAGTAAAACGCATGTTCGACGTAAACCTCTTCGGCCCGATGCAGATGGTTCACCACTTCCACGACATGATAATCCGCGCCACAGGCACCATCGTGAACATTGGCTCTATCGGTGGAATCGTACCTTATATGTACGGATGTAAGAGACTCGCACAGGCTCACCACGGCTCGCGTTGACACATTTTCAGCCTCGTACAATGCGTCCAAGGCTGCTCTTCACCACTGGTCCAACACGCTACGTCTGGAGATGTCGCCGTTTAAGTGCGTCTCAGCCTGTGCAGAGAGATGGTCGGCTAACAATTGCTGTTATCTAGTGTGAAAGTCATAACAGTGAGTTGACTATGTGAACGGTATTATTGTTTACCTCTCCTTACGAGATGACAGGTGATTTCCGGGGAAGTCGGAACCAACATTCTGAAGAACGACGTAAATCGAGAATTGCCAAAAGGTCTACTTCATTGCATGACGCCTCTTGTTCTTCGCTAACAACAGTTCAGGATCACTTTACTCACCCCTCGCCTCCGAATTCAAACTCCACGTTCAAAGAACCCCAGGTCTGTCCAACACCACCTGCCTCGCCCATAAGTATAACGGAACATACTGAGTCTTGCCGCAGAAACAACAAACCGATTCGACTACGCCGCCCACGTCGTCGCGCAGTCCCTGAAGCCATCGCCAACCGCCTGGTTCTGGTACGGCAAGGCGACGAGCATCATCCGCTTCTTCGACACGTTTGCGTGGCGGACCTTTTGGGACTTTGTGTTTTGGAGGGAGTTTAAGCTGGGCAAGGTTCGGGAGGCGCATTTCTCTCGGGGGAAGACAGATTAGATGGGTGCATGTGGCGAGGTTTGTGTAGGAGTGAGTCTTGAGAAGAATTGTGTTTGTCGTTGCGTGTCCATCAATGCTGCAAGACATTGAGTTCAATGTTTGTCGATGAGTCGCGATCAAATTTCTGTCTGTTAGATGTGAGAAAGACTGAATATGTACACGTAGACTATATTAGTGAGGGTCACAAATGCCTATGTCGATAACAATGACCATAAGGCGTATCTCTACGAGGCCCCGAAGGATGTCACATATTCGTAGCTCGACATTGGACTACATGTATATAAAACATTAAAGGAAGAGTAATACACAACATTAAACACAATACAAGTACATGTAGTGTCTCATTCATCAATGTCTTCCATATCATTTACACGTATTATTGAAGCCTAGATATTCACACTGCGCCTCCATACAACACATGTTGCGTCTAGTGTGTGAATTCTCATCTTTACGATGCGAGTATTCATCCCCAAATCACTCAATTGACAAAGTACATACATCTATCAAACCTCCAGCACCTCACAAGACATTCAACCAAGCACCAGCCATCTCAACGCCCCTCATAGTAAGGCTTCAGCTCGTTAAGCTCCTCCTCAAGCGGCTTCCCATCCACCAAAACCGGCTTACAATCGAGCAGCACCCACATCATACGGCCCGGCAGCGTGCCATTCCCAGTAATATTGTGCCACTGGTGAGCCGAGGCGCGCTGAACGCTGACGTCTCCCTGACGCATGATGCGCTCCTCGCCCGAATCGAGAATGAGCTTGAACTCGCCCTCGATGACGATGCCGTAGTCGAGAGAGACGGCGCGGTGCATGGGGGAGAGCACATTTGGCCCAAAGTCAATCATACGGCAGACGGAACCGTTATGAACGTGCAGACCAGGCTAAGACGATGTTCAACAACGATGACATCGATTGAACAGAAGAGCCGCAGCTGGGCATCCTTACCTCGGTCTCCTTGGCATACTTGAGATCAACATCACCGTTAAGCTCAATGGGCGTCTCCTTGGTCGAGTAGATGATGTTGGCAATAGCCTGCTCATTGCCAATGATACGGTGGTGATCCCCGCAATCAGTAGCGAGGAAGATTCCCTTGCCCGCAGCATCGTGGCCCGTGATGTGCCGGACCGTCTTCCGCAGACCGGGAGCCGGGAAGCTCGAGACGTACCCGGCGCTGGTGAGGAGGAGTTCTGAAGTCTGCTGCTCGGCGGCCATGACTGTGGTACTCAGAGAGGGGGTGGTTTGGATGAGTGCTTCGAGATGTTGAGTCTAGGACACGGATGATGGTCTTAAATAGCACGACTGTATTTCACATATGTAAGAATGCAAGTTCTCGGGGGAGCAGACTTGCTTCTACGCCCATCAGTGAGCGGAGTGGGTACATAAAGGGGCGTTGCTGCCACCCTCCGGTCCGTGTCCCTGGCAGCGGGAATGGTTGGGGGCTTCAGGAAAGCAGTGAGCAGATCAACAAGGTGACCGTGCATATGTATGTATGTACATGTAGAATGCCGTTTTGCCTCTTGTCTTTTGGTCATGTGGCTCAACGTTGGGAGTCAGAGCTGAGTCCCTGCAAACATGCCGAAGTCTGGTGCTACGTACGTGCATGGAGGAGCGAGCAGGGGTGATGGAACGCACGTCTGACATGAGAAGATAGCCGGGAACGTCTATCCATGTCGAAGCGGATCGTATTGATCTTCTCACAGCATTCTAGAACCTCGACACACATGTCATGGAATCAAGAAACAAACCATCAATGCCGTCAGAACTGACAACACACCCCATCCTCCTCTCAAACTCGAAACTCGAAACATAGCCAAGGCCCCCCTCCCCTGCATCTCCGCCTCCCCAGCCCTCAACTCAGACCGGTCAACCTCCAAGCCAGCTGCCCCATGACCTCGTCAACCCCCAAAGTCCCCCATCGTCAGCCCAAGCTTCCCTCCCCTACACATGACAGGTAAGAGTTGTGCCCCCATCGACAATCAGCCCGCAGCCCGTAACATAGCTCGATCTCGGGCTGCAGAGAAAGATGACAGCATCGGCCACCTCATCCGCCGTCGCGATCCGTCCAAGAGGCACCATCCCCTTGACGTAGCCATCTATGTCCACCCCCCCATCCCGAGCCCTCTGCACCATCGGCGTCTCCGCCCACGAAGGACAGACGCAGTTCACCCTGATACCAAACGGCGCGTTATCAAGAGCTAGCACGCACCCTCCAGCATCAGCCTCCCCATCCAGTCTCCATCAGCAGCGTCAGACTCACCGGCATTCTTGGTGAGACCCAGAACAGCATGCTTAGCCGTCGTGTACTGCACCATGCTCGGCGTCGCCACAAACGACGATCCCGATCCCAGCAGAACGATGGCTCCCCTGCTCCCACCCCGTCCGGGAGTCGGCGAAGCAACAAGCTCCTGCTCCTTCATCACCGCCGACACACTCCGGGTGAGGAAAAAGGACCCATCCACATGAACACGCAGAAAGCGGCTGAACTCAACCGCATCCGCCTCGGCCATGCCGCGAGGACGCTCGACACCAACCTAGCAGCACCCAAGATAGCCGTCAGAATGCACCAACAAGGATGCACGGATAAACAAGAAGCAGACCGCAGACTTACGCCCGCACAGTTGACGCAGTAATCGATCCTCCCCAAGGCCCGGACCATGTTCTCGGTGACAGCCTGCACCGACTCCTCGCTCGAAACGTCCATCTCAACAGCCTCGACGCGGAACCCCGAGGCCGAGGCAACGGATTCACACTCAGCCGCCACTCGGGACGCGGCCTCGCCGTCCCGGTCAGCCACGACAATGGCCCGGGCCCCGTCTCGGGCGAATCCGAGAGCACATGCCCTTCCTATTCCGCTGCCTGTTTGGAGGAAACAAGGTTAGCTTGGTAGAGTCCGTGGGGTGATATCCCTCAAGGGGGGGGGGGTTGTCGTACCACCCCCTACAATAAGGGCATTTCCAGAAACATCCATGATTCGCCGTGTGATAAGAGGCGTTGTTGATCGACGAATAGGTAAAACGGACTTATCCGGTATAAGACCAAGTCACAACAGCAAGAGGCCAAAGCATGGATTCATATACCCATCCCCCAAGAAGCCACGCGTTCCACCACCCACCCAAAACGATAAAGCCACGCCCCAAGAACCCAGACCGAAGCCATCGGTCATCAAGGCGGTGATGCTGACGGACCAGGATCGCAGCTTGAAAGATTGGCCCCCTTTTCTCACTCAACGTCAAGATAACGGTTTCGAAACTGGGATCGAGGCGTGCTCACGCTCCTTGCCGTGATAGCCATGACAGGACTGATCTCACTCGAAACACCATCAGCATCGTAAGCATGTTGGTCTTCGGGTCATGGCCCTAGCGGCAGTCTCACCCTCCAGCCTCAAGGCACGCATTCGGCGACCCAAGCCCGTCTAGCAATGAGGCAGGACTCAAACTACAGCAGCCAACAACTCCCACTTTTGTCCTCACATATGAAATAGTCGGTTTCCCCCGGAAAGAGGCCGCTTCTCCGACGAACCCCCCCAAATCACTCTCCTCTCGTTTTCAACCCTCAAGATTGTCAACATGACACAGTCCGTGCCTCTCCCCGCCGTCGAGCAACGGCCCAGAGACAGCTCTCGAAGCCGTGCCAAGACAGAAGCCCTGAACCTGACAGCGGCTCATGTCAATGGCTGCCAAAAGGGACCCAGCTCGTCGACCTCTACCGCCGTCGATGACAACGCCATCTGCATAGTCGGCATGGGTTCGTCTCTTCAACCCCCCTTGACAGAAACAACAGCTAAGACGAAGGTCAGCTTGCCACCTCCCAGGCGGCATCTCCTCCCCATCCGGCCTCTGGAACTTCCTCCACGAAATCAAGTCAGCAAAATGCCCCGTCCCCGCCGACCGCTTCAACATCGACGGCTTCTACCACGCCGACGGCAGCAGAGCGGGCGTCATGGACGTCAGAGGCGGCTACTTCCTCCGCGAAGACGTCCGTCGCTTCGACAACTCCTTCTTCGGTATCAACAACCTTGAGGCTTCGTATATGGATCCCCAGCAGAGGAAGCTGCTCGAGGTTGTCTTTGAATGCTTTGAGAACGCCGGCTTGTCGATGGAGGACGTGTCCGGGTCCAACACGGCCGTCTATGTCGGAAACTTCACAGTAGATTACCAGTCCATGCAGTCCAGAGACCCCGACTATCTGCACCGCTACTCGGCCACCGGGGGCGGAACGTCCATCATGTCGAACCGCATCAGCCATGTGTTCAATCTCCAAGGGCCAAGGTGAGTTTGATAACCGATGATATAGGTGTCTGCTGGTGTCAGCTAACAAGACCAACCTAGCCTGACGCTCGACACTGCCTGTTCATCCTCCATCTACGCCCTTCATCACGCCGTGACAGCCATCAAGAACGGCGACTGCGATGGAGCCATCGTGGCCGGAGCCAACCTCATCACCTCTCCCGAGCAGCATCTCGGCACAGCTCAAGGCGGCTTCCTCTCGCCCACGTCCGACTGCAAGCCCTTTGACTCGTCAGCAGACGGCTATGCGCGCGCAGAAGGTGTAAACGCCATCTACATCAAGCGCCTGGCATCAGCAGTTGACAACGACGAGAGGATCCACGCTGTGATCCGCGGAACGGCCATCAATGCGTGCGTCATCTTTCAGTTTCTCGTCTCTCATAGAGGCAAATGGCATCGATGGTTGCGTGGCTGATCAAGGACTATTCATCATATAGCAACGGCAAAACCCCTGGCATCACCCTACCAGACGCAAAGATGCAGGAGGCAGTCGTCCGGAAAGCCTACCGAAACGCGGGTCTTGACTTTGCCGACACGGACTATATCGAATGCCACGGGACCGGCACAGCAGTCGGCGACCCAATCGAGGTTGATGGTTTGGCAAGCTGCTTCGCCGGCCGAGATGGTGAGGCCGTCATGTTGGGATCAGTGAGTGAGCTCCTCAGACACTCTTGATTCATAAAGACTGACACAGCATCAAGGTGAAATCGAATCTAGGCCACAGTGAGGCTGCCAGCGGCTTGACGTCTGTCATCAAGGTTGCTCTCGCCTTTGAGCACGGCATGATCCCACCGACGTACGGAATCAAGAACCTGAACCCCAAGCGTGAGCAACCCAGCCCGTCTCTTGCCAGATATCAGCCTTGCTAACGTCTTCAAGTCAAACTGGAGACGCGAAACATGAGAGTCTTGACCCAAGTCGAAGCATGGCCCAGGACCCTCCGGCGAGCCAGCATCAACTCCTTTGGCTACGGTGGCGCCAACGGCCACGTCATCCTCGAGTCCGTCGAGAGCTATCTCCACAGCCCACCATCGATCAACGGGCACTTGACCAACGGACACGGGCATCAGGCAGATCAGCTTCTGCTCCTCCCCTTCTCAGCAGCGTCTGGAAAGTCACTCGAGACTCGTCGCCAGCAGGTCGTCGACGTTGTCCAGCAAGTCAAAGATTCGGAGCATCTGCAGCATCTGGCCACCAGCTTGAGCAAGCGTCATGCCAAGCTACGGCTCAGAGACTTTGCCCTGGCCACGGCGAGCCCCAAGCCAGCGTTGCTCGAGGGCAACAACGAGTCGTCCGCTGTTGAGGGAGCGAGCCCCCTGCCGTTCGCCTTCATCTTCACCGGCCAGGGCGCGCAGTACGCAGGCATGGCCAGAGAACTTCTGGAGCAGAACGAGTCGTTCCTCGCCTCCATCCGCGAGCTCGATCAGGTCCTCAGGTCACTCCCGTCTCATCAGGCTCCCTCCTGGACCCTGGAACAGACCATCCTCGACCCGGCCGCAACTAGCAAGGTCAACGACGTCACCCGCAGCCAGCCGCTGTGCACCGCCGTACAGATTGCCCTCGTAGACCTGCTCCGGAGCTGGGGCGTCAGTCCATCAGCCGTCATCGGTCACTCGTCAGGAGAGATCGCCGCCTCCTACAGCGCCGGCCTGCTCACCGCGCCGCAGGCCATCCTGGCCGCATACTTTCGCGGCTTTGCCGTCGGCCAGATGAAGGTTCGGGGCGCCATGATGGCCGCTGGTCTGACTGCTGCCGCTGCCACCTCACTGATTGACGACCTCGGTTTGACTGAAGTCCGCGTTGCTTGCGTCAACGCCCCCGAGAGCGTCACCCTCAGCGGCTCAGAGGCAGACATCGAGACGCTCCAGGCTGAGCTGCAGAAGCAGAACAAGTTTGCTCGGAAGCTCGAGACCGGTGGACGCGCCTATCATTCGCACATGATGGTACAGGTCGGCGATCTCTACGAGCAGCTCGTGGCGCCCTACTTTGGCATCAGCAGTAAATCCAAGAGTCATTCAAAGACGGTCTCCATGTTCTCTACCGTCGGCCAGTCAGCTGAAGATCTCGGCGTCGTCGACAGGCTCACTAACATGGCCGTCTACTTCAGGCGTAACCTCGAGCAGCCGGTGCAGTTCAACTCGGCCCTGCACAAGCTGATGGTCAGCGGCAAGTACCACTTCGTCGAGATAGGACCGCATTCGGCGCTCAAGGGTCCAGTCCAGCAGATCCGCAGCGTTGCCAAGCGTGACAAGCTCTCTGCCCCCTATTCAGCCACACTCGTCAGGAAAGAGGACGCCAACATACGACTGAAGAAGCTCGCGGGCGCTCTCTTCGTCCACGGCCATGACCTAGACTGGCGTGTTGTCAACGGTATCCCCAAATCCCGCTCACGCGTCGTCGACCTCCCGCCGTATCCGTGGGACTACTCCAAGGAGCTGCCATGGCACGAGCCGCGCGCCAGCGTCGATATCCGTAACCGCAAGCACATCCGCCATGAGCTTCTCGGGACACGGACAGCGGCTGGCAACGGTATCGACTGGAGCTGGCGCAACATCATGCGTCTCTCCGAGATGCCATGGTTGCGAGATCACAAGCTCGGACCGCAAGTCGTCCTTCCAGGCTCGGCATACATCGCCATCGCCATCGAAGCTCTCACCCAGATCCGTGACCTCAAGGGCAAGCTGGCAGCTGGAGAAGCCATGTCCTTTGAGTGCGAGAGCATCAACATCAGCGCCCCCTTCCTCGTGCCGGACGACGGTGATGCTGAAGCAGAGCATACGGAACTACACACCACCATGTGCCAGCGCAAGATATCCACTGCCAACGCGTCCGGTGATTGGTACGAGTTCTCCGTCTCCTCATGGGCGTCGGGCCACACGACGCTTCATTGCACGGGAAGCATCCGCAAGGCTCAGCCGTCGATAGAGGCTGGTGAGGGCTCCGTTCACATCTCCAGCCAAGGCTACGAAGCCTGGTCCATGGGCCGCTGGTACGACAAGTCGCGCGAAGAAGGGCTCAACTTTGGGCCGCACTTTGAGTCGCTGACCAGCCTGCATACCGATGGCAACCGGACCTGCGCCGATGCCATTGCAACGACTCTCCTGGAGCCCCCGTCCGCTGGCTCCGCGGGCATGCCGTATGCCATCCATCCCATCACCATCGATGCCTGCTTCCAAGCTGCCATCATGGGAGGGACAGCGGGCAATCTGAGCAGTCTTCGCGCCTATGTCCCCGTCTTCATCGAGCAGTGCTGCATCCAGGTTCCCCGGGGCGGCTGCGTGAGCCTAGGTACTGAAGAGTGCAGGATTCACTCACGCATGGAGAGGACCGGCTTTTCGACTCGCAAGGTCAACTGCACGCTTCGGCAGCCAAACGGGTTGCCCGTCATCGACATGAAAAACGTCCGCATGTCGTTGTACACAGGCAAATCGCCAGTGCAGTCGGAGAACAGCATGTATCTGCAGCGTCAGCCCTGTCTCCGAATCTTGTGGAAGCCCGATATCCTGCGGATGCACAGCGGCTCCGAGACCGAGCTTCGGGAGTATCTTGGCGCGTTTGCGGCCGGACAGTCGGTCGACATGAAGGACAATGAGAGTCTACTGGTGCTCGCTGCCTTGCTGGACTTGGCCGGACACAAGATGCCGCGTATGCGCGTCTTGGAGCTCGGACAAGACTGCCAGTGTATTGCACAGCAGTGCCTCGGGCTTCTCGGGAACAACACTGCGTTTCCTCGCTGTCGATCCTGGACCGGCGGTCGCATTAACGAGGGCGAGCTCATACTTGAGGAATCTGCGGGCTCGGAACCATTTGACGTTGTCGTGATCCCCCATGTGAGTCTAATCAGGGCCTCATTCTGACCAGAACACAAGTCTGATTCTTGTTGAAGCACTCAACTTCACAAAAGGTCTGGCTTCAAGCCCCGGAGCAGCTCGTATCGTTCGTCTCCGAGCAGGGCATCGTCATGACTCGCAGAACCGATCAGGCCGTTGCCAGTCTGAAGGCTGCCGGATTCGTGACGCTCGAGCTGCCACGAGAGACGCTTCTCGCGGTTCGCAGCCACAAGACAACAGGCCTTGAGAATAAGGAGGTTGTCGTCATCGTGAGTGGACTCGAGCCGGCTTCATGATGATCAATGCTGACGATGAGAGCTTCAGACGCCCAACAAATCATCGCCGGCCATCGATGCTCTGGCAGATGCTCTAGAAAGCCACTTGAAGCAGAGCTCCGGCGTCACAAGTTCAAGCCGCGTGTCCCTGAACAACCTGGAGCAGGTCAAACTCTCCAGCCAAGTCGTCTGCGTATCTCTCCTGGAAACAGAGCGCGAGTTCCTCGCCACCATGAGCGAGACCGACATGAATCGTCTCCGCAACGTGACGGACAACGTAGCCGCCATCATCTGGCTGACTGGAGCCAACATGCTCGCCGCTCCGGTGCCGGACCTGACGCTATCCAGCGGCCTGTCGCGTGCCCTGATGCTCGAACAGCCGGCGCTGCGCTTCACCGTCTTGGACATTGGGGCGGCAGACATGACCAAGCCTGGGCTGATCTGCAACAGCGTGCTGCGTGCACTGACGCCCTGCTGCGCCATGGACGATACCGAGTTCGTCCAGGTGGGAGACGTGCTCTATGTCAGCCGCTTCGCCCCGGCCTTGGACCTCAACTCGCTGTTCCGACAGCGGCTGGAGCAGAACGAGCCTGTGACGACGGCTACGCTGGCTGAGATTGCGCCGGCCCGGCTGTCCATCGGTCAAGTCGGCATGACGGACACGATGCACTTCCAGCAGGTTGCTGAGCCGCCAAGCAAGCCAGCAGCCGGCTTCATCGACGTCGATCTGCGGGCCATCAGCCTCAACGCCAAGGACGTATATGCCATCAACGGCCGGGTCGAGACCCGAGCTGCCACCACGGCTCTCGACTTTGGCGGCGTTGTGTCGGCCGTCGGACCAGGTATCGATCATCTGAAGCCCGGAGATCGGGTCGTCGGCCTGGCACCGAACCACTTCGGAACGACGGAGCGCGTGCCGGCTGCTTCGGTGCACAAGCTGCTGCCGGAAGAAGACTATACGGTGCTGGCGACGCTCTTAACCGTCTACAGCACCGCTCTCTTCGCTCTTCGTGACCGCGGCCATCTCCGGGCGGGCGAGTCGATCCTCATCCATGGCGGAGCTGGCGCCTTTGGCCTCGCAGCCATTGCCATGGCCCAGAGCATGGGCGCCACCGTCTATACCACGGTCGGGAGCCAATCCAAGCGCGACTATCTCGTCGATCAGCTGGGCGTGCCTCCAGGCAACATCTTCAATTCCCGAGACGCTTCCTTTGTCGAGGCCATCAAGGCGGCGACAGGCCGCGGCGTCGACGTCATCGTCAACTCCCTGGTAGGCGACCTCATGCATGCCTCGTGGTCCTGCATCGCCCCATTTGGCCGCTTCGTCGAGATTGGCAAGCGGGAGCTCATCGACGCCGGCAAGCTCGACATGCACGTCTTCCTCAAGAACACGACATTTACGGCCTTTGACCTGTCCGAGTTCTTCTATGCCGAGGACGCGTACTATCGCAACATCTTCTATGGGTGAGTCTCCTTTTCGGATCGCTTCCTTTGTTGTTGTGCTTGGAGACAGTTGCTGACCGCAAAGGCAGCCTCATCGCCGAGGTCATGACGCTGTACCGCCAAGGCAAGATCAAAGCGCCTCCGGTCGCGACCTTTGACGTTAGCGAGATTGCGCAGGCATACCGATACTTTACCAACAAGGACCGAATCGGAAAGGTGGCCATCTCGATGGAGAACCCCCATAGCCGAGTGCCGGTATGTTGAAAGCCGCAGCACCACAGACAAGCACTGACAGCAACGACAGGTGATGCCGGCGCAGTACAAGGCGGTATTTGACGCAGACAAGACTTACCTGCTCGTGGGTTGTCTGGGCGGTCTTGGACGTAGTCTGAGCCGTTGGATGATGTCGCGAGGCGCCAGGAAGTTTGTCTTTCTGGGTCGCTCAGGATGCGACAAGCCCACTGCTCGCCAGCTGGTCTCACGCCTGCAGGACTCTGGCGCAAGCGTCACCGTCGTCCGAGGCGACGTTTCCGACGCCGGCCATATGCGCGAGGCCGTGGCGGCATGCGTTGCTTCAGGCCCCATCGGCGGCGTCGTCCAGGCGGCCATGGGACTCAAGGAGGCGCTGTTCACCACCATGACGAACGATGCCTGGCACATTGGCATCCAGCCCAAATGGAAGGGCACCTGGAACCTGCACAATGCTCTCGGGGGCCACGACGACAGCCTTGACTTCTTCCTCATGACGTCGTCCCTCTCGGGCAGCTGCGGAACGGCGACGGAAAGCAATTACTGCGCGGCAAACGGCTTCCTCGACGCTTTCGCTCGGTGGCGGCGCTCACAAGGAAAGCCGGCCGTGTCTCTCGGACTCGGTATGATCTCCGAGGTGGGCTACCTTCACGAGAATCCGGAAATTGAGGCGCTGCTGCTTCGCAAAGGGATCCAGCCACTCAACGAGGACGAGTTCCTCCAGGTGGTCGACTTTGGGTTGGCTGGTCCTGGTGGCGAGACCGATTTTGTCCGTGGCGCTCCGGGAAGCGAGGAGGGAGCGCACATCCTGACCGGCCTTGAGCCGTACGGGATCCGAAAGCTGATGGACAGGGGCTTCGACGTGAACAATGGCATCATGGAGGACTCTCGCACGTCTCTGCTCGCGGCTTCGCTCCTGGCCGAGCGAGACGCGCAAGGAGCCGGTCAGGGAGCAGACGTCGGTCAGCTCAACGAGGCGTCAGACTGGGTCAAGGACGTGCCGGCCAGCGCGATATCCATCATCGCCTCCGAAGCCAGCGCTCCGACTCTGCGAGACGCCGTCTTGCGCCTGACCAAGAGGCGTTTCGGCAACCTCATCCTGATGCCGGCGGACCAGGTGGAAGAAGGCAAACCCCTTGCGTCGTTTGGCGTCGACAGCATGCTGGCTGCAGAGTTCCGCACCTGGTTCTGGAACACGTTCAAGCTGGATGTGCCCTTCCTGGATATTGTCAGCCCGCAGAAGACGCTGCGCAACCTGGCCGAGTTTGTTGAGGAGAAGCTGGTGGAGAGCTGGGCGACGTAGACGGGGATGGTGTGGAGATGCGGAGTAGAAGGTTTCGGTTCCATTGATGGGTCGATGTACTAGGGATTTGGCAGTGATTATTAGAGAATAACAATGGGAGCAATCATGAAGTCTTGGAAGTGCGCGAAGCTATCGTGAAGCACAGCTGGGTAATTGCACTGCTCGAGGTCCTGAACCATCATCCTGATATATGCATAAAAGCATGTAGAGCTGCCTGGTAGATGATTGGCTCGGGTAATTGTCCCGCTCAAGGTTATCTGCAGACCCTTGGTCATACACCCGATATCTGCATAACTACATTACATAGTTACCCGGTACCCCTGACTCCTGCGGCCCCGCTGTTGTCCGCCCTGCTCCACCCCGAAGCACGTGGTCAGATCAAAGTCCGCCGATCAGCCGCATGCGGACCACGGATGGGAGCCGATGCTCGCAAACTCCGCACGACGGAGCGGAGCAGGATTCGCGGAACAGGGCTTGCGGAGATGACCTCGTCTGACAAAGACGGCTTCCCCGCCCGTGACGAATGGCTGGGAGACGGCGCCTGATATCTATCAAGACGTGTCCTTGACTCGTCCCGTCTTCCTCCTCGTCTTCGTCTCCATCTCTGAAAGCACGCACCAAAGACGCCATGACCTCGAAGAGAACCATCCTCATCACCGGCTGCTCCGATGGCAGTCTCGGCTGTGCCCTCGCCCTCGCCTTTCACAGGGCCAACTGGCGCGTGCTGGCTTCTGGTCGTAACATGGCCAAGCTGAAGCAGGTCGAGGCTGCTGGTCTGGAGACGGTCCAGCTCGACACCACGTCGGATGAGTCCATCGCCGCCGCCGTTTCTCACGTCCGGGACTTGACGGGTGGCTCGCTCGATGTGCTCCTCAATAACGCCGGCGCTGGCTACTCCATGCCCATCATGGACCTCGACATCGCCCGCGCTCGACAGTTGTTTGATCTCAACGTCTTCTCCATCATCGCCGTCACCCGCGCCTTCTTCCCGCTGCTCAGCCAGTCCTCGCACGGCGGGACCGTCGTTAACAATACGTCGTGTTCGTCTGCCATCGTCGGCGCCCTGCCCTTTGCCGGAGCCTACAACGCGTCCAAGGCGGCGGCGGCCAACCTCACCGAAGTCATGCGCCTCGAGCTCGCCCCCTTTGGCATCAGAGTCATCAACCTCATGACTGGTTCCGTCAAATCCACCTTTCACGACAACGCCCCGCGGACCTCGCTGCCGCCAAACTCGCTGTACAACGTGGCCAAGGAGGCGGTGGAAAAGGCCATGTCAGGCCAAGAGGCGACAGCCACCGGTGCTGATCCAACAAAATGGGCCGAACAGGTTGTCGGCGACCTGAGCAAATCCAACCCTCCCCACTGGCTGTGGCGTGGCAAGCACGCTGCCCTGGTGCGTTTCGCTTCCTTCTTACCCATTGGCTTCTTGGACAGCACGGTCAAGAGCATGGTGGGCTTGGACATTGTCGAGCGCAAGGTTCGGGAACAGGGAGGGCCGAGCAAGCTGAAGCCTGCCTGATGGCAAAGGTGCTGTCGCCTTTGCATTGTGCCCTGATCAGGCGGGGCTTTTGATGCCGACCTTTCAATGATGACCCGGTCTTGTCAAGGTCAGCTCTGGATAGACTAGCTGCCTTGCTACCGCGAATACTATGTATACTTTATCCGAGCTGGACTCTCTCGGCTTTTGCTTCCAGGTAAACAACATGAGGCTCCTTGCGGGCTGCTCATGACGAATCTTTCCTCTGCCACTACTTGTATCTTCTTACAGTATCTTGCCTCGAAGATCTCGCATAACCAATGTCAAGGCCACTCACCGTCTGTCTCGACACTTGCTAAAGCTCATGTAATAGAGGGCATTGATGCTGATGCAGGTATCACGACAGCCACAACCCTCGAAATATCTCACAAGGCGAAAAGCTTCCATCTATGTACAGTATTCGTAGAATCATCGACCAGCCATTGATCTAAAAATGCACATGCCTCATCATATTCTCTCTCTGCTGCAAAAACGCTTCCGTAATGCTCTCAACAGCAGGAGTGGTGTTAAACCACCCAGTCCGAGACAAATAACTCCGTCCCACGCAGTCCACTGCCCGTCCCCGATGAATCCGTCGACACGCAAGCTGTAGAGGCCGAGTGATTTTGTGATCTCCGAGGCAAAACAACCCGGTCGAGCTCGGTACAGACATGGGCCCGACGCGAGAGCAACGGCAGAGCGGCACGAGGACTGTCGAGTTCACCTCGAGTCCGCCAGCAGGTTGGAAGCAGTCGATCGAGCGTCCAACACAGACGTATTCCCTATCGAACCGTTGCCATCGGAACGGCCGGCAATGAACTTCGGGGAGTTGACTCTCGGGGTAGAGGAGGCCCGGTTCGATGGATGCCTTGCGGTGTCTGGGCTCTGCCCTCAGCTTGAAGATGTTATCCGGTATAACAAGAACGGTTGGCAACCAGCGTTCCTTGGGCAAGGCCCGTATGGTGTATGCCGGTCCCTCGAGTTTATCTGCGTCTTCGTTCAGGAGCGTGGGTTGCGCCGTAACCGTGTATCGGTTGGGGCGTATCAAGACACGAGTAGGCGAGCGACTTGGTTTCGAAAAGGACCTTTCAGAGCTCGAAACCCACCCTTCGCCATGCGGGCTCATCATATCTGAGGCGCCGGCACGTACCTCGGTGGCAAATAGCAGTAGGTCAAGACCGACAAAGTATAATGACCAAGTAAAGTGCATCGTAGAGAGTATCAACATTGTCAAGTAGACAAACTCAATCTGTCGTCAGCAAGACGATGAGTTCCAGAGCATAGAATGTACACTACATGTACGAAGAGAGCGGAATAGTGCTTAGCAGAACTTATGGTGCAGAATAACAGAGGCTTCTATATATATTGCCATCACGGCGACGAACTCTGGTCCGCGCAAGATTAGAGACGGTTGGGAAACGTAATTCCGTTTTCTTATAGATCCTACTGCTATGAATTAAGCCACGGTCTCTGTTGAAAGCTTCTGAGACTTCCCAACCTAGAACTAAGCTCCAAACTCAGTACCACCCAGGTGATCAAATAAATGCACATCAGGACTGCCCAGTCTCCTAGCCCAATCCTTGGTCATGCCTCCTCCTGTGCAAAGTTGCTTCGCCGCTGTGTCGCCCATGGTCACGGAACCAGTTTCCGTCTTGTGTACGACAGCCGATCCGTTCAATCCCAGAGAGGGAGGGACAAGGATGGAGACGGCGAGGACAAGACAACTTAACAAGGTTCAAACGCATATTTCCCTCTCCTCACGATAAGAAGCTCAGCGCAATCGCATCTCTTCCGCCCGGCCTCACGGACGCAAACGCCTTCAGCAGCCCGAGCTTACATACCTACAAGCAGTGTAAGCCCAACTCACCCCCTAGTCGTCGTCAAGGACTTCTGTAAGACGTCGACGGTGGTGCTCGTCAGCGAAAACAGGTAGCGTCGATGCTGAGACGGCTGACCGCCGTGAAGCTCCGGAGCATGGCATTTAAAAGAACAATGTTTCTCTTGGTATATACATGTTCGGCTCCTATGCCGGCTTCGTCCTGGGCGGTCTACGACATCAACGATAATTCCCGTCGACGCGGGAAGCTCCCACGAGCGGCAGTAACTTTCGGAATGGGCCATTCCCTCTTGGTTTGCGCCGTCTTCCGCCAAGGCTGCCTCAGACGAACCCAGAGTATATGCTGCGCTTCTTGGGAGACGTAATGATTTGGTCAAATGCCCGGCTTTCCACGGATCGATCGGACTGGATTCCCTCGTCATCGAAGCCCCAAGAACTTTTGAAAACTCCCTAGCGATGGACACTGCCATGAATAAAGACCCAGAGTCTGTTGATGACACCTCGCGCATCAGCATGGCCTCGATTGACATTGAAGACTGACGATTAATGCGACGGAACATGGCCATCATCCCGATGCGTCTTGGCATCAAAGGCTCCGGAACACGATGAATTCAATGTTAAGAGCCTCTGGCCTTGATCCTCACCACATGCAAAACATGTCATTCGCTGAGGAGGCGGCATGATGTTACAGATGGGCTTATGGTCGTATGAATTACATGTACGAATATACATGTAGGCATCAGGCACACGACGGGCGTCAGGGGCGATAAGCAACATTGATGTCTCGATGCAGCCACTGCTACGAGTCGATTCAAGATCTAAATCAGGGTTGAACTGATTGCAACTTCGCGTCGTTAACTCCTGTTGTACGTGCTTCTTTGTAGCACTCTTTGACGAAATGTCGAGCTCCGACGGATTGGCTGATGACTTGCTCTTCCTATCCGTCTCTTATAAATAGCGGGCAGCAGTGCAGCTTTGACCATGAAGAAGTTGGCTTCCACCACATCTATTTACAGGTGTATTGACCTCTTGCATAGTTGGAAATTACGCATCAATCATGGTGGAGAACAACGTTCTCACGAGTCCCGTCGTTCCGGAGGAGCCAGGCATGCTTCAAGCAGCCTTCGACAACTTGGCCGAGTCCCAGACCTGCATTGAGCTTCTCAACAGAACTCACGAGCTCTGGTGCGGCAAAACCTGTCCTCGAGACATATCCTGCACCTTTCTTCATTATCCCCGAGTCAAGCCTCCCGCCACGTCCTCTGAACAAGTCCGCTCTCGCTACAACAAGGACACGGCGCATCTGTACAACGCCATGAGCAGTGACAACTACTGCGCCAAAACACCGCAGATACACCAAGTCAACTTCTGGCCCTTGCTGGAGAATGCCCTGAACAAGGCTGACCAGGCTCGAGCACGGGGCGGCTCTCTACCGGTCGATTACACCGACTGGACGAAGAAGAAGGACAACAGCGCAGGCCAGACGATACGGTATACGTGTCGAGATGTTTTACAATGGCTGGGTTGCTGGGTCGGAGAGGACTATGCATCCAGTAACATCGCCCTCAGATATACGGCCTTTGCCGGCATCACGGATGACATTTGCATACCTCCACTCGACCTGGTGAATGACCGATTCCGCCTCTACGGGCAATCATGCCGGTCTCTGGTGAAGGAGATGGTAGAAGACAACTGGGGCCGAGATGGCATCCACGTGCTGGCAAGCCTCATTCGACAATATCTCACGCAGTACATCGAGAAGCTGGAGGATCACGATCCTTCGAGGGGCATCGGCACCCATGACCAACTCAACGATAGCTCCGGAGTCTGGGACAGCGCCATCTTCCGCATGCATACGGGCAACACCTACGGAGTCCTCATAATAGTGGCCCGTCTTCATGGCACAGGCCTGCTCCGGAACGAATGGCTGTTGGACAGCTCAGTCTGCAACCTCATCTCATTGGATATCTGCAAGTCGGCGCTGGGGATATACAACCTTGACGACTTTGCACCGACGGCGATACGTGGCGAGCCAAATGCCGATAAACGAGTCCATCCCGAGCGCAACGGCAAGTACCATTCGCTCTTCCTCGACCTCATCGACGATCTTGTCTGCTCGGGCGCGCCAGAGTCCCTCGTCAACTACGCGCGTTCTGGCTTTGTGTACATGCAGTTGGGACACCGATATGCGGAGCGAAAGAGGGGCTCGCGGATGCCGATAACTCCGTGTATGGAGGAGGAGTTGAGGCGACATTTTGGGACGGAGCCGGCGGACGCCGAGGTGGAGGAGATCTATCGGCAGCGGAAGATGGAGAGGGCTTAGATAGTTGTGAAGGAAAGTGTGTTGTTACGAGCTTGAACGAGATGGAGGACGTGCGTCTATCGACAGCGGAAGATGGAAAGATCTTAGACGTAGTTGTGAGTGAACAGGTGTTGTTACGAGCTTGAACGACGTGTTGTCATTGAACTCTTGTAGGTCGAGCAGAGCACAACACCTCACTTCCTCATGCCATTCATCCGTCATACATGTAATGTAGTCTTACTACTCTACCCCAACTCTGATCACTCAATATCCATTTGCGCAGCCATCAAAGTTCCTCAACTCCCTCAGCTCAGACGCCGTCAAATGCCCATGCAACCCAGACTTAACCGCCGACCTCACACAAGCCCCCTGCCTATCCCGAAACTCCCTGGGATGCTCACAGCACCAGCCCAGCGGCCCCTTGCGCAGACACCCGTCCCGCATCCGAGCAGCCCAGAAGACCTCCGAAGACCTCCATTCCTTGAAGTTGACGATGTGGCGCCAGCACACGTTGTTCCCGTCCCGCGACTCGAGGTAGTGCGCACAGCATCCCGACGCGTCGAACTGCAGCATCCTCTGTTGGGCCTCTGGGGAGATGCGCGTGCCGAGAGGACAGTCGTGGAAGTCCACTTTCAAGCAGCGGCGTATACCGCTCAGGTGCGGAGGGATGCTGTCTTCTTCACCCAGGTGAAAGGTGATGCTCGTGGAGCAGGTGACGTTGACGAGCTTGTTGTTGGCTTGTTGGGCCATGGCCATGTCTTTGCTGCAGCAATCACCCTTTGAGGAGTAAAACATGTCGCCGTTCAGACAGCCGTAGTCGTTCATATTCACAGCAATGATTCGGCATGGAGCCACCATGACCACCAGCGTCACAGCGAGAAGTGGCCGGAGGAACATGGTTGGGAATGGGTTGTTGGGTGGTAAGAGGCTAGAGAGATGAAACTGGTGGGAAGAGAAAAGATGATAACTCTGGCTCCAGGCTCAGGAGGAGCTAACGGTAAAGATCAGAGTGGGAGATGAGTTGATCCAGAAAGACGAAGCAGTCCAAGCCAGATCCGCTCCAAACTATGATATAAAAGACTCAGCACCAGCAAACAGAAAGTCATCCCCGAACCGATCAACACTACCATTGACCACAACCGAAACATCCACCACCCAACCAACCCCTCTCGAGCAAACCCAGATCGAGAACCATCAAAAATCCCATGTCCGTATACAAAGTCCGAGTTGAATTCCCCCTGTCGGCAGCAGAGATGGCCGGTATCGCCGCCGCCGGCTGGCATGTAGGAACCGTACATGTCATCATCTCACAGCGGCAGATGCAATAGACTCAATCGCAAGCCCATTGAACTCTGATTCCCCCCTGGGGAGCGTGGTATCGGGGTAGACGTAGGTTCCCGGCTGAGGGTGATTTTCCGATTGACGTGATTGAGTGATGGAGCGGGCCGGAGTTAACATATTCGTTGTTTCCAGAACTCCATCTTGTTGAGTTCTCGATCGATACGAGCAGCCGTGTACATGCAGACACCACAACAGAAGCCCATCAGCAAGAGCCAATTCCCTCCATCAAGCAACAACACGCCCGATCCACACGTTCTTCTCAACTCAACACTCCGGTCAAGCAGTCGGTCTTATGCCTCAATGACCGATAACATATGTTCGTATTACTCGACAATACAACATCCATGTCGTCCCGCTACAACGCGGAAGCTCTCCCCATCCAAAGTCAAACACACAAACCCATCCTCCATCATGGCAAAGACGGCAAATGCCATGTTCCCTCCCTCCAGAGAACTCATCAATATAAAAGCCCATGGCAGATATCACCCCTTCACCATCTCCCCCATCCAACCACAAACACCTCAACCTTCCCTCCATACACCCCTCACCATGCTTCACCACACATCCCCCTACCTCACCCTCCTCCTCCTATCAGCCTCATGCCTCTCCGTCTCCGGCTTCGAAACCCACGACGAAACTACCTTTACGCACAAAGCCCCCCCTACCAGACAGGAAGTCAGCAGCAACCCTCCTCCCAAGCCCCATCGCGAAAACATCGTCTACCACGTCGGCACCGGCTCCCTCCATGATTTGCACGAAAAGCGCGGCATCTGGCCGCGAGAGATGTCAAAGAACGACATGTTCAAGCTTCCCACCACGACAAGCATGCACAAACACGCCCTCAACAGCGTCCATCCCGGAACAGGCGACCGCCACGGCTACATCTCCACCACGGCAAACTACACCGAGGCCCTCGAGTGGCTCAACGCTGACGGCGACGGCTACATCTACGAGATCCACGCAACGCCCAACTTCATCAACGTAGACCAGACGTTGTTACAGTTCAACCATCAGAGGAGCATGCCCGCCAGCGTAGACGAGTTCGCGGCGCTGGGAGGAGTCCACGCCTTCCAAATAGTCGGCTACAGATGGGTTCGACACGTCGAGACACCGAACCAGGCCAAGAAAATCGTCATCAGCAACGATATCCCCAACCCGGATTACGACCCGAACCGAGTCGGAAACAGGGGCTGGGTCGGCGGCAAGCCCGAACTCGCCGGCTTCTCGCGCACTCACGATTCTCGGGTGGAAGGCTTGGGCCCCTGGTGCGAAGGACGGTGCAAGTTCGTCGAGCCCGTTGAGGCCGCCTCCCGCTACCTGGCGTCCGTGATAGATCTGGAACGCGACTCGATGAAATTCCACTTCCGCCTCTCCAAGAACAGCTGGGCCGGCTCGGATGACAAGATTCAGATGCGGTTTGGAGCCAGCAACTACATGACCGTCTTCGAGAAGTCGTCTCCCGGCGATCAGTGGCACGGCACCGTCGACCCTGGCCTGTTCTACGGCATCGAACTGAATCTAGGCATGCTCTCGAATATCAGCATCCTGACCATGCCCGGGAATCAGTGGCTCAGGGACAAGTTCGAAGTAGACGGTATGTCCCCTCTCCTATTTCCCTACTCTTATGTGTGTATATCCTCGTGACTGACCATGTCTCGCTACAGGATTCTTCCTCGAGGCCAAAACCTATTTCGGCGACTGGATCGAGATGAAGAAGTTTGACCACTTCGGCCGCAAGTTAAAGGGTGAGGATGAGAGGAGAACTATTGTCTGGTCCGACGTGATCGAACTGAAG
This sequence comes from Ophiocordyceps camponoti-rufipedis, assembly GCA_002591395.1. Classification (NCBI taxonomy): domain Eukaryota; kingdom Fungi; phylum Ascomycota; class Sordariomycetes; order Hypocreales; family Ophiocordycipitaceae; genus Ophiocordyceps; species Ophiocordyceps camponoti-rufipedis. Next base: position 13,117 of record NJES01000013.1, on the reverse strand, counting down.
GACTGGAAGAGAATCCCGGGTAACGTACCAAAATACATTGCTCGAGATGACATGTATCGCCAGGGAGTACATGTACGTTGGTAGTCGTGCATTATACATGTAACAAGGGAATGTTTGGGCGCAAATACTGAAAGACTGTTGGCGATGGGCTAACATTGATGGTTATATACCTACATGTAACTACCTAGATATAGTCTCAACTTTTAAACCAAGATACCATGCTTCCTGCTTGACATGGATGAATTCCACAATGATATCCTATCATCTATGGCTAAACCGCCTCTCCCAGCCGAAACCAGCCTCACGATAACCTCGAGGCTCAAGATATCAACAGATCATCACAAAGCATTGCTCGCCTCCGCTCCGGCCGCATATATTGCTACCTGCGACTGAGCTCTGTAATCCATCTCACCTATTTTCCGCGGCCTTGGTTCCTCTCGGCCAGCTTCACCCTATCCAGGATGACCAAGCGCCCGTCTCTCTCGGAGCAGGCGGTCTCCAGCCGAACGAGTCCGATCAAAGCACAAAGGCCGGGAGCAGAGACTGTAAAACGGGTAGAAACAAAAGGGATGCAAGTCGTCTACTATGGGCTACAGTCCTCCCATGCGACTGCTAGATGCGAGTAGCTCAACGCCCATCTTCTATGCGTGTTGAGACTGAGTCTGAATGCAATGCTGAGATTAAAAAGGGGACCATTATCTTGTGATGACAACAAGGGGGAGTGGTCGGTGTAGACTGAGCCGGGAAGACGCTGTCGATATAGACGACAGCCAACGAGTAGACGGCCGAGACAAAGCGACGGTGAAGAGTTATAGACCACTCTTGGTGGTGACGCGTCAGCCGCGGCCTGGGTCACGCGGCGGCTGAGGCTGGCGACCTCGTGCCTGCTGCTGGGCCGCCAGCCGCTCGGCCGATGTCGGCTGCCGGCCCGGCTGCTCGGCGGGGACCTTGACGTCGGCCGCCTCCGAGCGGCGGGTGGGAGACGAGCCCGAGGAGCCCGGAACCAGGTCCGTCACGGCTTGCGCGATGGACGCGACAACGTATCCCCGCAACTCCTGATCCTCTCGTCCGTCCTCCTTCTCGAGACGGAAGCGCTCTTCCTTGCGCATCGTGGCGCGGCGGAGGCCCTTGATCTCCTGCATGACGTACAGCAGCACCTCTTCCGGGCATCGGCTGCGCTCGTTGGCGAACTCGCTTTTGCGCACGTAGCGTCTCGTCACGTCGGTGGCCCCCTCGATAGAAAAGGCGATGCAGTAGGACATCTTCTTGCCCCATCCCTCGCTGTAGAGGCGCGGGTTGTCCCAAGACTCCTCGCAGGCGTCGACGTGGACCCATCGCTGTCGGTGCTCGGAATAGACCTCGGTCCAGACGTGATCCTCGGCGTTCCACACCCAGCGCACGCGTCCGCCGACAGCGCGGCAAAGCATGCTGAAGCAGTTGGCCCACTCTCCGACCCGACCTCTGCGCGTCTGTAACAGTCGCCACACATCGCCATAGCGCGGGAAGCGCTCAAACGCGCCGCAGCCGTGGGCGGAGCAGCGGTAGAGCTCGACTCGGAGGGCACCGCACGCGCTCTCTTCCGGCGTCGGCGCCGTCATGCCGTGCGCAAACGTCGGTGACAGGCAGACGGGGCAGGGCGGGTTGTTTACCCAGGTGAAGAAGGATCGTTTGAACCAGCTACGAAGAACAAGAGAGATCAGTCAAGGCTCCAATGCAACTGGAAACGACAGGGGCAGCGTACCGGAGAAGAGCCCTGATGACGCAGTCCTGATATCCCCACTCGGGTCGGCGACCGTCGCCCATACTCTCGGCCTCGGCCTGAAGCACCTGGCTCTCTTCCTCGGCTTCGCTGTAGATGCGGTCGAGGGGTATGGTCTGGAGGGCTTCATCCAGCAAGCCGGGGTTCTCGTACTTGGTGGGCGTCAGAGACAGGCTGATGAGGAGGTTGCGGAATTTCTGTGAGTCCTTGTCGGAGACGGCAGGAGGAGTGGGAATCTTTGGCAGATGGCGGAGGCACGAGTAGGACGGAGGCGTCGGCTGGCCGTGAGACGTGGCGGGACGACCATGATCGACGGGGGCGTGGCCGTACAGATTGGCGCTCGAAGCTCGGCTTATCAAGCCGGGAGAGAGATGGCGAGGGCTAGATCGGAGGTCTGTCATGCGCTTGTCACGCAACAGGCCCTCGAAGCGAACACGCAGGTCGTGAGCCCACTCGTCACCATGGCGCGCCTGGGAGGACGCTTGGTCGGGGCTGGGAGGGATGCCTCGTCCCGCCATGGTGAGCGAGGCGGCGAAGGGGACAGGCAGATGTGAAGGACAGTCGAAGGGAAACTGGACGGAAGGGTCTGTAGCTGTAGAAAGGAAGAGAAATGGGGGGAGGGAGCGGAGATGCTAAAGACAGTCGTCGTCAGCTTTGGGAGATGCAACTAAGTGATTCCCTTTTCCCCGTCCCAAGTCGACAGACAGAGGATGCCTCCAAGGATGGCCCGAGCAGAGACGAGTGATGGAGTTCGAAGCTGCTGCTATTGCCGATGGAGGCTTGGGAGAGAGAGAGGAGAGAGAGAGAGGAGACGAACCAAAGGAAGAAGACGGCGAAGGATGAGGCGAAAGAACCGAGACGAGGTTCCGCGTGAGGCGCTTCTGCAGCCGCTATTCAGGTACGGCGCAGCAGCATCAATCGTAAAGAGTCTCTCTCTGTCTTCGAATTGCGGCGAGAAAGAGAGTCGAGGATGGACCAGGGGCCATCGTTGGATGGCCGGTTTACGCGTCAGCCTGCGCCGCTGTGGCCAATCAGGGTCCGGCTATCATGGCGGGGAGAGCCGCGATTGGCTGGATAGCAGAGGAGGGGTGGCAGGGTGGAGAGTGGGGGGGCGAGGAGAGGTAAAACGCCGGCGGAGGGCCGTTGGTAGCGGCTACCGGCTGGGTCGCGTGATTGTGGAGGGCGGGCTAGTTCTGAGTACATGTGCGCTATCATTTTTTGGCCATACCGTGTCTCGTGACGACGACGACGACGACGACGACGACGACGACAACCACGGCGACAACCACGGCGAACTCCGACAAGAGGCGCGAAAAATGGTGTCTCCATCTTGGGCTCTGGCCGTAAAACACCGCGACCACGTCGACGAGCGACAATGACTTTTAATAAACCCACTACCTACTACACTATCAACCCTCATTAGCCGCCTGGTCAGCATTTGTCACTCTTTTTGCCTTTCGTCCCGTCTCGCTGTGGCGCAGTCAATAGCCGCCACATCCCGACATCAGCCTCCTATCTCATTAGCCTCATAGGCAATTGAACCGCTCTTCCATTTCCAGGACGCGTCATCTCTCAATCCTCCTACGAATAGGCAGCTATGCGAAACCTCCTCCCCCTGCTCCCATCGAGCCTCTTCCTGGCGCGCCCAACAGTACACACATGGTCCAGGCGCCCACCTAAAAAAGGCCCCTTGACTCCCCTCGTCCTCAGCAGACTCATCTCCGTCTTTCACCGGCTTGATGCCATCTTACACCTTCGCCTCTGTGAGCGACACGTCATCTGCCTTGCTCTCCTAGCCACAAGTATCTTCAGCCCTTGATTGTCGACGTTGCGTAAAACCAGCCACCGCCCTCGCCGTCGTTGGAGCGAGAGACAAAGCCGTCTCACTATCCAACGTTGCATGCTCTCACCTGAGCAAGCCTCTTATTCCTCGTGTTACTCATCCACGCTGCCGTCTCTCCCGAGGCCAATCCCATGCCACACGTCCTGTGAGCAGCCAATTCGCCTTGTGACTGGCGGCCAATATTGACACTCGAGGGGGCGAGACATTCGGGCGAACGGTCCAGGGGGGCGAGGTCACCACCATCCTCGAGACACCGACTCGTGAGCCATTGTCGCCTACCCGTCGGGATTACGCGGCCTTTGACTTTTCACCTCTCCAGCTCGTGGGAGGCAAAGTACCGCTCCGGCATCTCCCTGTCCCACGAAGGCCTCTCCACCAGGGCAACCTCCAGCGTCGAGTCGTCGTCCTGGTCGAGGGACACGATGCCGAGCACCGGGCGATACTTGAACGTCAACCACCACTGTCTGCCCTTGGCGTAGCTCGTTGTTGCTAGAACTTTTTTGCTGCCCGTCGTCTTGTCGTATCTGCTGTCCGTCGTCTGCACTTCTTCGCCGTCCATCGCCTTCCCCTTGTCGCCGCCTTTCGCATCCTCAGGTTCGAAATCGGTTATGCCATCGTCAGCGTCGGAGAGATCTGCGTCGCTATCGCTTTCCTTCTCTCGAGAGGCTTCGCCCACGGTCACCACTTCGCACCGCCCGTTGCGTTGGTATTTGCAAATCTTGTTTGGCGCCAGGCTGTACTTCTCGTTGAGGTTTCCTGCGCCGGAGCTTGGGCCATTCCTCTTGCGTTTCCGCCCCTGCGCCGTCGATGATGAGTCTGTGGCGACGCGCAGATCCTGGCTCAAGTCGATCATGAGGAGAAACGATACACCGTACACCCACATCCTCGGACCTTGCCACAGGATTCCTTTTGGCAAGTCTCTGATATCACGGACCTGGTGCGGCAAGGCACTTCGCGGATGCCGACGCGACCACGGCGTCAACGCGCCGAGACGTGGGTGGAACGTCAAGACGTGCCACGACGACGTCACGGCTGCCAAGACGTAGTCATCGGCCTCGTCGTCGTGTGCGGGCACGTGGTTCGAGAAAGACAGCACGACGGGTGCCGACGGCAGCTTGGGCATCTGCTTTGTGGTCACGTTTCGGTTCCAGCCGCCCTCGGCTTGAAGCGGTTCGTCGCCGCTGTCAAAGGACGACGACGAGGAGGCGTCATCGTTGGCCACACCATCTGCATTGTGCTCATCATTCCCACCGCGGCACAGACTCCATGAGTCCACGAAGCCAGCCAAATCAGCCACCGCCAGCATGCGCGAATCCGCACTGAAGGCCACCTGCGTGATGTGCCTCTGGTACTTTCCCAGGCCGCCGTTCGTGATGAAGTGAGGAATATCGCGGTGAAGGCGGGATAGCCGCTGATATTTGACCGGCAAGGTTGTCGAGTCTAGTCTGTCGCGGTCGAGGCTCGCCATCAGGATAACGGCGCCTTCTTGAACCAAACACAGCCACTCGCCGTCGGGCGACAGCTTGACCTGACTGGCCCCCAGATAAGTCATATCTTGCGGAAGCTTCAAAGAAGTAACCGTGACATCTGATGGCTTGACTGGATCCTGGTGTCCGAGGTGAAAGGCCTTTACGTCTGTCCCCGTCGCCACGACGAGCAAGCTGCCTTTGTCATCGATGGAAGCAGAGGTGATGTTGGAGTCGCCCCGGATGACAATAGACTTGAGAAGCTTTCGGTTTTGTTTGACTTCCAAGGCGTCCTCGGCCGAGCTGAGGAGATCTGAGGCCGTCTTCCTCAAGAGCCAAATGTGAACTTGTCTGTCCCACCAGCCCACCATGAATCGGCACTGAGAAGCGCTGGCGATAGGAGGCTGGTGCGGGAGGCAGCTCATGGATCTGTGATTCTCTTGGCCCATGGCTTTGAGGGGTATGACCATCAAGCTGGCATCCTGACCTATAAGCTTAGTGTTAGTGACGCTTCAAGTTTACGACGCGACGAGATTTTACCTCCGGAAATGACGACGCTCATGTTTCCGTATTCGAAAGGGGCCATGGCCTTGACGTCGTGCTCGTGAAAGCGTCGCGTCTGCGCTTTGGACCAGCGTTGAGAAGAGCCTGCATTGGGCTTGTAAAGCACGGTCCTTCGATCCATGCCTCCGCTTACAATGCTCGTCCCGTCTGCGCTAATGGCGAGGCTGAGAACATCCTGCTTGTGGCCATCGATCCGTTGCGTTTGAGTGTACGTCTTTCCATTCCAGATGCAGATCTGGCCCGTCGAATCGCCAGAGACGATGTTGCCGTTGGGCAGGCACCTGACGCACCAGACGATGATGTTCTTAGCTCCGCCGACCAGGTCAGACCCGAGCGTCATGCGTCGGAGCATGTGGCCGTTGGTGACATCGTACACTCGAATCGTGCTGTCAGAACAGCCGACCACACAGACTTTGCGGGATTGAAACGCGATGCTGATCATTTGCATCTTCTTGGACGGCGATTTGACCATCAAGCGCTGGAAACGGAGGTCGTCGTCGTCAACCGAGTATACAGCCAGGTCGCCGTGCATAGTGCCGGCGACGATGTTGGTGGAGGGCTGGATGCCAGAGTCGGCCGTCGACGTCGGGGCGGGGGGTTGAGCGGCCATGCACCAGATGTCTCCGTGCTGACCACTGGCGTGCCTTTTCACCCTGCCCTTTTCGAGATCCCACTCAGTGATGGTCGAGGTGTAGCCGATGCTGAAGAGGCGAAATTTCCCAACGATGACGCGGCCATTGCCCATGTCCTCGTCAGGATCGTTGACCCAGACGAGGCTATCGATGCTTCGGTCCTTTCCGCCGCGAATGATGAGCTCTTGATGCCATGCGCCGGACGCGGGGTTCCAAATTTCGATATCGCCGTTGGAGCGGCCAACTGCCAAACGCGCGATGGAACCGTGGACGCTGGACCGCGGCTTGGGGTGCGAGAATGCGACGGCATTAATAGCCGCAGGCTGGTAGGGCACGAATCGGCAGCGATGGATGTCCATGGCTGTTGGCTCGGCCCGCGGCCGTGAGCTTCTCGAAGCTGGCTGTTGAAGATCGTGAGACCAAAACTTCTTTTTTTTTTTTTTTTTTTTTTTTTTTATCAAGATCTTGGTTTTCCGATTCTCGGACTCTCGTTCTTCCGATGACACGCAAGTACCGGGAGTCTGCATTGCGGAAGCTCGGCTCTCGCTCCGATTGGCGCGCGTCCCACCGAACCTTGGGCTTGGGATTCTCTGGTTGTCCAACTTATGACGAGTTGGCTCGTGAAACCCAAGACCTACTTAAAGTCGCTGGTTCAGCTACCGAAGCTCAAACCTCTTGGATACACTGACCTTCATAAACCGAAGCCGGTCATACAATTGCTTCGATCTCTCCGAGCATCTTGGACCTCAACCCTAAGTCATGGACTCGGACAACTCATCACCCTCCCCCGTCGGGATTGCATCCATCCTCGACACCGACCTGTACAAGTTGACGATGCAATTTGCCGTCTTCCGGTTCTTCAAAGATGTGCCCGTCACCTACGCTTTCACAAACAGAACTCCCGACAAGAGGCTCTCTCGCGCCGCTTTCGAGTGGCTTGACGAGCAGGTGGAGAGTAAGTCGATGACGCACCTCTCTCTGGCTGCGGCTGACGAATGCTCGTAGAACTCGCCAACGTTTCTCTCTCCGAAGACGAGTACGCCTTTCTGCAATCACAATGCAGCTACTTCGCCACCGACTATCTCGAGTATCTGCGAGACTTCCGGCTGCGGCCGAGCGAGGAGGTTTCCATAACGTTTACACCTAGTGCAGCCAACTCAGACGTAGGAGATATCGACATTCAAATAAAAGGATCCTGGTCCGGAACGATTCTCTACGAAATCCCGCTGCTTGCGCTCGTATCAGAAGCCTACTTTCGCTTCATGGACACGGACTGGAACTACGACGGTCAGGAGGAACAGGCCTACGCCAAGGGTATACAGCTTCTGGAAGCGGGCTGCCTTACATCCGAGTTTGGCACGCGCAGAAGACGCGACTATCGCACGCAGGCTCTCGTGCTGCGCGGTCTCGTGAGGGCATCCAAGGAGGCCGCTGCGAGAGGCCTGCCAGGCAAACTTGTCGGCACAAGCAATGTGCACTTGGCCATGCGATTCGGCCTCACTCCCATCGGTACTGTGGCTCACGAATGGTTCATGGGGACAGCTTCCATCATCGACGACTACCAAAAGGCCACAGAGGAAGCCCTGCGGCACTGGATAGGTTGCTTTGGCTCCAGTCTTACCATTGCTTTGACCGACACTTTCGGTACGCCCGAGTTCCTCAAGGCCTTTAGCCTGCCAATCCGTCCGGTAGAAGGCTGTGCTGTTCCGGATGTCTTTCGCAAATCCGATGGCGCCTTCAAGACCTACGCTGAGCTCTTTGATGGGGTAAGGCAGGATTCGGGTGATCCCGCCGAGTACACCAAGACGATGCGGTCGTACTACGATGAACAGGGCATCAAAGACAAGAAGAAGATTATCTTTTCCGACTCGCTCAACATTGAGCGCTGTCTGGAGTATAAGAGTATCTCGGAAGAGTGCGGCCTACAGCCTAGTTTTGGCGTGGGCACCTTTCTGTCAAATGATTTTGTCCGCCTCTCGACCGGGGCCAAGTCGACGCCGCTCAACATTGTCATCAAGCTCAGTTCGGCTGCAGGTCGTCCGGCCATCAAGATCAGGCAAGCGCTGGGCGAACAGTCCCAATGGACTGGCGATTTGCTGACCAGAAGCAGTGACACCGTGGGGAAGAACACGGGAGACAAGGACGTCGTGGAAAGAGTCAAGCGCGAGCTCGGCTACGAGGAGCGTCACTGGGAGGAGGGCGACGAGAGCACGAGATGGGGCAAGGAAGAGCCGGCCAGAGGATAGGGGCAACCAGCAGCAGAAGATGATGTTGCCCGGGCCTCGATGCGATGCTTTCACCAACATTTATAGACAGGATAACATGGAAAGCGTCCGGCGTTGGAAACGCGTTCTGCGTCATCGTTCTCTTGAATTTGTCTGGCCTCGCCTATCATCATCTCGGTAGGTCACCATCTCGGTAGGAGCTGTCAAGTGGGCAGGTAGGTAGGTAAGTTGGAGAGGCGGTCCACTTGACGATGGAAGGCTTTGGCAGGTCCAGTTCGCCTCGATGGTGCCTTCATCCTGAGAAACGGAACGAAACAGATTGGCAAGTATCTCTCCTCTACTTCTCGTCGGCTCGATTCTCCTCCTTCATCCTCCTTTCATCCTCCGTCCGCAGATCCAGGCCATACTCACCAGCCACAGGCCAGCCCCTTTTTTTGGTGATTTTTTGGAACGCTGCCTTGGAACTCATCTTAGATTTCCGTCATTCACGCAAACTCGCCTCAGGATGCTCGATGCTCGTTGCTGGAACGCAGGGCGTCGGCCAGCCCTCGGCTTGTTCGGACCGCAGAGCCGCCTTCTCGTGCTCGTAGGTCTTTTCCTCGTGGGCATCGCAGCCATCGGGTCAGTCAGTCTGGTCACAAAGGAGGGCGTTGTCCAGGAGCGGCACGGCCTCGTCAAGAGACAGTTCCAGTTCGCCGCGCTTCTGGCAGAACATGCTGTTGAGGTAGGCGTCTGCCAAGTTGAATGTCGACGCCAGACTGTTGACTGAAGAGAGAAGGAATCGCAGTCTACGACGTCCCCTTCAACTGAAGAGATTGCCACACAGCAGCCATCTGCGAGCCCAACGACACCAAGTGGTGGCTCGACAAGCTCCTCGCTGACTTTGTCACAACCTGTCGACACGGGAACAGTGGCGCCATCGCCGAACAGCACTTCATCCGGCTCCGCTTCAGAACCAAAACACTCGCACAACGCCTCACGAGCCTTGCTTGATGCCCTTACGGAGGCCCTGAGAGGAGTCATTGATGTCTCTGCCAAGTCGTCAGGCCCGGAATCGACCATCACGATTGCCCCCTCGGGTTCCAGCGCTCCGACTCAGAGCTCACCAACATCTCCTTCGTCTGGTCTGCAGACCGCCTCGTCTGGGCCTTCGAGTTTACAGTCGTCGTCTTCGTCTGAGCCGCCCAGTTCTGCGTCCGAGCCTTCGAATGCACCAGCGCCATCTTCTTCATCCGAGCCTGTCGCGTCTGGGTCGTCAGCGAGCGAGATACCGGCGACAGCATCCTCTGGGCCTAAATCACAAGTCGACTTTTCTTTTGGCTTGCTCGGCGGCCTGACAGGATCACACCAAGACCATAAAGACAGCCAGCTACAGCCGCGCAGCAAATCAGCCGCCATGGGCGAACAGGTGCTGTCTCTGCTCGGCCCCCTTTCCGATGTCGTGACGCAGGCCGCTGCCTTGGATGCCGGAGCGGCAGCACGTCTCACTGACGCTGTCCTGAACGCCCTGCCTGTCGACGCGTCTGCCGTTGCCTCGACGGTTCCACGGGTTGCCCAGCAGGCTTCGACCTCTACGTTGGATCTTTTGCCCTTGATCATTCCCGCCATTGCCGCTGTTTTGGGCAGAGAGCTGAGCCCGATGGAAGACGCTGAACTAGACGGAAGCCTGGAGAGCATCGTTCAAAGAGGCATCATCGTCATTAATAACCTTACCGGCGCCATGAGAGGAGTCCTTGGCCCCGAGCTGCAAGCCATTCTCAACCAGGTGGCGGCCATGGTCTACGCTGCCGCCAAAAAGCTGGGCCAAGAGCTGTGCGCCATTGGCCAGGACATTGAGGGCGATACGCTCGAGGCCATGCTGCCCTGTGTTTCCGTCACGCAAAGCCCCGGGGCATCGGTGACGCCGAAGGTGATGACGCTGAACCCTGCATCTGCCGGGACTGGGGCTTCACAGTCGACTTCGTGGAATGTCATTCCCCTGGCAGACCCGGAGGCCTACGGCTCGCCGGCCTCTGTGCCGTGTACGACGAGCACGCTGCTGAGCGCGGCAGAGATGACGACGACGTCGGCGCCTCAGTTGTCGTCTTCCCAGCAGACGTCGTGTACGACATCGGCCGAGGCCGAGACGCCCCCTACGCCTCCCCCTACGCCAGGTAAGAATGAAGCTGATGGAGACAAGATGATGGGCGTCGGCTCACGAGCAGTACAGCCGAAGTCAAGACGAGCTGTCCTGTTGTGCAACCGGCGCCATGCCCGACGTGTCCGTCTTGCGAGGCCTCGACGACGCAGTACGGCGGCGCCGCGCCGGACGCCACGGCTGGCCCCTGCCCCGGGTCCGGGTTCCCGTGCTCCGACTGCCTCAATGGATGGTTCTGTCCCCCTCAGCAGACGCCGGCGCAGGTGGCGCCCTGCGGACTGGGGTGGCCATGCTTCCACTGCAAGTCTGGATGGTTCTGCATCTCCGGGGGAGCGCCGGCCTCGTCGACGATGGCCCCAGCAGGTGTCCCGACGGCGACGAGCGGCCCTGACGACGACTGGAACTACCTGGGCTGCTTCCGGGATGCCATCGACAGGACGCTGGCCGGGTCCAGGCCTCTCGACTACCTACGGGGAGACGTGTCCGGTGCCCGATGTAGGGAGCACTGCGCCTCGAGAGGCTACGCCATGGCCGGAACAGAGGCCGGCGTCGAGTGCTGGTGCGGCCGGTCGATCCGGGACGACGCCGTCCGTCTTCCGGAGCGGTTCTGCGACGCGGCCTGCCGGGGCACCGAGGGAGAGTCGTGCGGTGGGAGCTGGGCCATATCCGTCTACGCCTGTGACGCGGGCAAGGGGTCTCTTCCGGCCGTCCAGCCATCAGAAGCCCCTGCGCAATCATCCCCTACGGGCTACGGCCCTGTGGCTGGTCTGCTGCTGTTGGGGGGGAAGATGCAACGTGTGGCTGCCTGAAGTTGACGTCGTCGACTGGGGCTTGAAGGTGGAGACAAATTTGCTCGAGGGGAGCGGCGGTCCCTTGATATATGTATCCTTTGCTTGTTCTTGTGAAGGTGGACGGTTTCTTTGTGTTTCTTTTTTTGGAGGTTGTTTCATCCGTCTTCAAGTTGACTTCTTAAGCTGTCGAGGTTCTTGTCGAGGGATAGGTAATGGTGGGTAGAGGACTGGTTGCCCGAGTTGTCGTATGTACGAATACTTGAGAGGTCATGCATACGAATACACGGAGGTCTGAGCAGATTCTTCAAGACCACTGGCCAGCCACTGCTCCCTTCCTGCGAGGCGCGAGCCGGTCACGGAGGTTTGGCCGTCGCACAACACGAAGGGATGCAGATACGGATACCGAGTCGGAGGATCGAGACTTTTTATTTACTTAGACGATGGAGCGTATCAGCTTCACGAGTTTGTTGTCGTACGCGTATGGATGTATGCATGTAGGCAAGCGCATTACTTCGTACATACATACGAACACATGATGCACATTCGCAATATGCGGAAGTCGCTTGCATGTGCAGCGGGTTGCAGCGAGAGGAGCAGAGAGCGAGGGGGGGGGGGGGGGTTGTGGTTTGCCACGTTTTTTGGTGGTTTCATGGGTTGAGTTACGCAGCGGCGGCGGCGGCAGTTGAGAGGAGCTGAGCTGCTGTTGGCTGGCTTTGACCTTAGAGGTTTCTAGATACTGAGATGATTCTGATATGGACAGATCTCAGGGGGTTGAAGGGTAGGCCTTTGACGACAAGGTGAAGCGAGAGAGATTGCCGAAAGGAGGGGAGACGAGGAGATGATGGCTGTGGAGCAGGACATGTCCGGATTGCCGAGAAGCCGAGTCCCGAGCGGCCCGGACCGGAGGAGACCGGGGGGATTCAATGACGGAAGCGGGGGGCAAAGGAGGAGGGGAGAAGACGAAGGGGGAGATGAGATAAAGGGCTGGACTGTCCGAGGGGGGGTGCACAAGCCATGGGTTGCAGATATATGTATAGTTGCATCGTTGACACCGTCGTACGGCATGGGCGGCTGTGCTTGCGTGGCGGGCAAATGGCCTTGGGGTCGAGGGGACCACGTGGAGGTTGGAGGTCCCGGCTGTTGGGTTCGAGGAGGCTTTGTAGAGGCTCGTATAGGTGCAGTCGCTTTGTTAGTTGATGTTTTCATCGACTTGATGTTGTCTGTAGACTGTATCCGTACCTATCAGAGGCCTGGTCCGTGGTCCGCCGCGTTTCTTTGTGTTCCTTTCCCTTGTCAGACGTCGGGCATTACCGGATGCGGATATCCCTCGAGGCCCCTTGTTCCGATCCGTCATCAACAAAGGTGCCAGACGCCACAATTGGACCATGTATGTACTGATACAGAAGAACTGATCTGAGGCCAGATAGAAGCTCGGTGGTGGTGGGAAAGTCAGAGGTGATGAGAAGTCAAAGGTGATGTGGACATCCCATGACCATCAACCAATGCAAGCCGGCTCGCAGAAAGCAACCTTGCTTGGCACCAGTCACCAGACTATCCTGTCGATCTGACGCTCCTCGCCCTACCGTAGATGCTCCCATTACCCAACCTTGACACATGGATTCGCCACAATACGTAACACACAGTCCATTTGACAGGTCGGAACCGAACTCGACGAGACAAGTAAAGGAAAACCACCTCTC